>APFE031589208.1:0-53221 GCA_000404065.3 Pinus taeda | reverse complement strand
AAAATTGAATGTGGAAAGTTCTCAAATATTATAAAAATAAAAATGATGTCCTAACATTATTGTAGTAAATGTAAAAATATATCATAAAAAGTTAACGTAATTTTATAACTCTATAATATCATAACAAATTTTTAATTATATAAGTCTATCTAAGTAAGTGAAAAACATTCCCTTATTTTGTTTATTGTGAAAATGACTTAACATTAAAATATTAGGAGAAATATTTATTTTGAAAGAGATTTTTACTTAGCACTAAAATATTAAGAGAAATATTTATTTTGTTTTTAAAATGATGTAACCCATAAAATTAAAATGTCATGATTAATATTTTATTAATTTAATTGATTTAAAAAATACAGATGGGAAAAATTATAAAATGTTGTTTTTCTCGATGTTAGCTTTTAGTTAAATAATTATTATTATGTTTATTTTAAATACTAAATTTATAAAATAAAATGTACATTTAGATAAGACAATTGGGATAATAAATTATATAAAATTATAATAGAATGTTATTTTATTATAGAATTTTTTTAATAATGAAATGGAATTTTTAATTACATTTATGATACAACTCTAAGAAGCATATTTTTTTTATAGGATTTATTAAAGTAAATAAATAGATAGATTATATATATATATATATATATATATATATAATATATATATATATATATATATATTATATTATGGAGGAAAAATAGATTTATTGGTTTCTAAGTTTAATTTAAAAGTAAGTTTAATTAGCATAATTTGGAAGTCAAAATAGTAAAATTTTATTTGCTACATGAGATGAGAATTTTATGGGTTAAATCTTTTCAAATGAAGTTATTAATCCCTTTAAACTATTCTATATAATAAGAGTTTTTCAACAACACAAGCATCACCTTAATTAGATGTTGAACAAGGAAGATTTTCCTCATAAGTTGAACCATCTCATTCACTACAATGTTTTGGAGTGGGCATCACATCAAATTCTGTTACTCATGCATCATTATCTAGTATTAAGTGGAATTTCACTAAGATTTGAGAGAGTAGAAAACCCCAACTCAAATAGGAACCATATTTCCAACCATTGATGATTATCAAGACATTGTTAAATATTAAGCCACTAGGATAGGAATGCATATAACTCCTATTTTTGTTTATTATTGTTTCATAGTTGTGCAAAAGTATGGAATGGAGTAATGGATTAGGAAAAAGAAAAATATAATATTTTGCTATAGAAATTTAGGCCATAGTTCCTATGGAAAATCCATATTTAGTTCACTTTCTTTTCTTTTCATTTATTTGCTAAGAAGAAAGGAGCAAGTTACATTCCTAACCTTCTTGTTTGGCTTTCTCATATTATGATTCCTTAAAGTACATCTTGTGTTCATTGTGTGGTTGGTGTGTTATTTTCTTAAACTTCTTCCCTTGGAGACCTAATTTATTTTAGTGTTTCATCTTCTAAGATAACAATATTAGTTTCTATCTCAAGAAAGAGACTACATGACAAGGGATAGTATAGGCTTATAAGATATATTATGATGAATTGTTCCACTATAATAACTATGGTATTTTATAGATCATATTGATACTAGAGTAAATATTCTGGGGATTTTGTGGAAAGTTGTATGATCTAGATTTGGTATACGAAAGAAGCTTTCAAACTCTAGACTTAGTGATTCAACACTATAAAAATTAGTGGGATGACTCAAAGGAGATACTCCCAAAGCTAGAAGAACAAGTTGAATTCTCTCACAAAATTAGGATCCTCATGGAACCTCTAAAGAGTATCTTTTGACCTCTCAATGTGTTTGGGATCCCTAACATAGAATCCTTCTTGAATGACAAATATTGAGGAGACTAACATCTAGAAAAGTACCCAAAAAAGGATCCAGATAAGGTGAAATAAAGTTCCAATAATCCTTCTTCCTAAGGTTCATTTAAAGTGGAAGCGAATGTGGACATCTATCTCAAATTGATGTTCTTATGTTAAACTATTACTAGAAATATTTATAATTCTATTTCAATGTTCATTGTAACATACCTCATTACAACTTCTTAATATCCAATTATGATGAAAGAGATTTTTTTATTCTTATTAAACCGTTTTTTATTCTTATTAAACCGTTTTCAAATAGGAAATATTACACATACATAATCATTTTTATCTCAAGAAATGCCAAGTAATAATAACCACTTATATATATATACATATATATATAATATATATATATATATATATATATATATATAATATACATATATACATATATATACTTATACATATATACATATATATTATATATATATATATATATATATATATATATATATAATATATATATATATATATATTATATATATATTATATATATATATTATAATATATATATAATATATATATACATACATGAAGCTTACATTATATTCAAACAATACCAACATCTCATATCTCCAAGTTACGCTTTGGCTCCTGGCTTGGGTATATTTGTATGTCTAATGTTTTAATATTTTTCTATGCACACACGCTCACACACACTCTTATGTGTACCTTCACTTTGCATAAATGATATCACATTTTTTATTGTTTTAATTTACAAGAAGGTTTATGCTCTCCTAGATACATATATAATATGATATTTATCCCTCACACATTAAGATATTTATAGCTTTCTAGAAGGGTTTAGGTTTTAATCCACCATTCAAGGTGATACTGTGAAGCCATAGTGGCATACATAGACAAATAAAGTTCTCTGCATGGATTTCATATGACATCAATGCTTCACAACATTATTTTTAGTAAGGTTGATATAATATTAATCAATACCTCCATATTGTAACCTCATAACCTAATATAATTTAACACCTAAAGTTCCTAGACATCACAAGTTGTAATATAATGTGAAGCCTTGCATGGCAAAACACTAGAAAATTAATCATTGAATATTGAGTGCCTGACGTGTCCAGTCATCAATGATACTCAAGTATTATGGTTTTGATCAATAGTTGTGTGGGTTTTTAGTTGTTTTTGGTGTAACTACCCTCACCTTGTTGTTGCCCCTGTCTCATTTTCTCTCTCATTTGAGGATGAGCTCTATAACTCCAAGTCCTCTTTTATCTTCTTACACTTGTTTTTACCCTTACAAATTTTGAATGTTTGTCTCTATTTGGGTTTTCCAGATTGTCATGACTTCAATGACGAGATCTGATGACAACCATGAGTTATGTGCTTCTTCAGGTTAGGTTTATTTTCCTTTCTCTGTAGGAACTTGCAAAATATAATTTTTATCGGTTCAAAATAAATGCTTTTGAGTACATTTACCTCTCATGTAATTACAATATTTTGATTCTCACTTTTAGGCTTTTTCCCCGCTACTACTGTTTCGAGGGATCACAACAAATCGTAGGTTCTTTTGGGCTAGGGTTCTTTAGTTCTAAGTGGTGCAAGAACTAGTTTTTCATGATACCGTGTCAAGTAAAAAAAATTCTTTTCCTAACCCTAAGTCGATTCTTCCTTCTTACGTTGGAATTTTAATTTTCCTCTTTAATTTCATGTTTTGTTTGTGGCTCCAAGGGATAGAAAAAATTCTCTGCCTTCTACAATTTAAGGTAAGATTTTTTCTCCTTGATTATAACTATACTATGAGTTTCTCTCTCTCTCTCTCTCTCTCTCTCTCTCTCTCTCTCTCTCTTCTCTCTCTCTCTCTATATATATATATATATATATATATTGTATGTATGTATGTATGTAATGTATGTATGTATGTATGTATGCATGTATGTATGTATATATTATTACTATGAGTTTGTATATATTATATATATATATATAATGTATATGTATATGTATGATATTATATGTATATACACATATACATATACATATACATATACATAGATATTCAATTTCTTTTCCACAATTATTTCAACTTCTTGAGGGCTCTAATTTTATTTTTTTGGCCATTACAGGTTTGTGTTTCTCTATAAAAAGAAAAACCCTAGATGCACTTGTCTTGTTAAGGGTTCCTTTTTTATGGAGTAATTATTGGGCCTGCCATTATCCATGTTCTTATGTGATCTTTATCATTTTCTAGGGTTCTTTGGCTGTGAGGCCAAGGCCATTTCTTGGGCTTTCATGAATTAGGATTTTGAACAACAATTTCCTTTTTACTTGATTATTCAAGCCATCCATTCAACTGAGCTTCTAAATGAATTTTGCAAATGATTATGAATGTATTTAGATTGTTATCATACAATGTTTATGTCCAACCGTCCTTAGTAACTTTGTTTTCCTAAGAAGGCACTCTCAAGATTATTATCCAACTTTTACTTAAGGTTTCCATCTCTTTTCCTATCGAGATCGCAATAATTATTGTATTATTCATGAAGTTTACTATTTTACCCTAACACTAGTATAGTATTAGTATTGATTGCACATAACTTTTCTTTGTGATACAATACTATTTTATAGGAATTATTTCCTACAGTTAGAATTTGTTTTGCATACTAGAATCACTATTTATGGTATAAAAAAAGAACATAACATTTTTTTTTCTCTATAACACTTTATCTTAATGTATATTGTAACACTTCCTTTTATGTTCAAATGTACAAACTTTCTCTTAAGGTCTCTTTTCATTAAAATAAATCTTTAGTATATTTCAGTTTTGAGAATGGACTATGTTATTTTCTTCTTTATTTTTATCTGTCCAACTTGTGCACATCATTAATGTTATTTTCGACAAAGAGATATTTTATACATTTACATGTTTTTTTAGAATATTAGTCTAGGATACTTGGTGGGACTTGTCATGGGACATGCCTTCTCTTCCTAGGACTTAGTTATCTAGAGCCTTTGGCTGTTACATAACTAGGTAGGTGGGAATTCAACTTCTCCACATACTTTCGCAGTAACTAACATGGGTTCAATGCTTATTATTTAACACTTAATATGTAATTCATTTTGTACATATATGTATTTTGTTTACATAGTTTCTTAAACTACATCACTTTCATTAGCATAATAACCCAAAAACCCAAACTAGTAGGTTGTTTAAAATCTTTATTATCCCTTTTCAACAAAAAAATACCTTTGTAGACAAATATTTCCAGGGTCCTCTAGTATAACATTTACCTTGTCCACCATAGAATCCTCTAGGCTTGCAAATGTTTCCTAACCTATTACAAGTTAGGAATATACAAATTCAAATCCATTGAAAGCGTTGTAATTTACACAATAACTACTCTTATTCCAATTCAATGTCTATTCTACTTTCTCTACCATGACCATTTAGTAATAACTGAAAACTGAAAAAAAAAATTACCAAGTGTATTTAGTCCTCTCAGTTTGTAGGTTGGCTCATGACAAACATTCAAAACATATCCTCAATAATTTGGTTAACTCTTTAAGTATTCCCATCCATTCATGGATGGTATGCAGTGTTAAAGTTTAACTATGTATCTAATCCGATAAACAATGGCCTCCTAAAATTTGAGGTAAACTTTGGTTCCCTGTTTGATATAACTATCTTGGGTATGCCATGAATCTTAAAAAATTCCTTCATAAAGATATTGTCTACAAACAAACATGTTCTATGTTAAAATACCTACCATGTAACATTTATCCTAAGTCAAGCACCCCCTGCTCATTTCACTTCATATTTACTTTTATTAATATATACAAAATCCCCAAAAAACCCAATCTCTCGTATATATTTAATTTCTATGTGTAAATTAACCCCACCCCTTAGTTTAATTATAAACTAAATTACTACCCATATCCCAAAAACATATATTAATAGCCCCGCCTTAGCCTTTAATCCCGCATTAGAGTGCCCCAATGAGATTAAAGGTTAAGATAATCTCATACCGCCATGACTAGGCCCATGCCCCCCACGAAAATTTAATGGTTAAATCACCGCACAACTCCCATCTCCCGACCACCGTTGATCGTCCCTCCTTTACATCCAATGCCTCTCATCCATATCGGGCCGATCTGATGTTCGTACTTTACCTGCTTGATGAGGCGGTTTTCCCCTTGGCCCCCAACACTACGTGTCAAGCGCTGAATGGAATCAAGTGGCCCCTCCCGAATACCGCCTGCACCACAAAAGCGGTGCGATGGACCTCCCAAACTGCTTCCCCTTTCCAACCGAAAATCGCCATTGTCCATCCATTAGTGAAAACCCACTAAAATTTACCGTTTTCCTATAAAAGCCTGATTACCCCTCTTTTTGCGCGTTTGCATTTGAGAACTCAGAGCATCGTTGCAACTCCTGCAAACTGCCGAAATAGCTCACAAACCTACACAATTGCTCCACAAAAGGTGCAGACATTCCGACACAGTCATCCATCCGTACCAGAGCCGTACAGACCCATGCGAACCTCTGTCAACTACTAGTTACAGTCAAATTCACCCAATTTCAGGTACTTAATCATGGAAAACCCACTAAGTCGTCAATTCTAGTAAATTTCCCTCATAACACTTTAAATTAAGTGGAAAATAATCAGATTTATTTTGTTTTCTACACTTTGAACCAAAACCATTTGCAAGAACATTGTTGCCCTAAAAACTTAAAATTACCCCCCATACTCAAATCCACAAGAACTGAGTATGGCTACCCCAATTGCTATGGATGTGAGACCCATCTCTACACCCCATTTAGAACTAGACCACCTTCCCATAGCTGATAAATATTTCCAGATAAAAGATACCACTGTCATAGAGCTCTTGCTCAAAGTATATTTCCAAAGTAGGGACAAGTTCCTAAACCATGCTGATGAAATTAGCCTTTGGGAGTCAAATTTTCCCAAGTACCAGTTCCCCCAAGTCCACATTTTTCCTGAAATTGTGCATATGTGCTATGCTTGTTATGTCCCAAGTCATAGAACCATCATGTCTCATGACTAGAAGGTCCTTTTCACCATCACTGCTAAATCTATAAATGAAATGTTGAAGCTCCAACAAGGGCCAAACCTAACTCCCCTCTCAATTAGAGATCTATTGGACTTATATCCCAAACTCAGCTCTACAAAATTGGCCCAATTGCTCCAAACCTTCATCAGAGAAGAGAAGCACATCCCTAATGCCCCCCTCCATATGTAGTAGCTATATTTCCCCTTGGGGCTAAAGTATTGTAGCCATGATATATTATGTTTCGGGTTACTCCACAAGTGAGTACATTGATGAAATTATCCTGACTTTCATGTCCATCTATACCCCAGGACAACCTCCTGCAACCATTTATGACTTTGCCACATTCATAGCCGACACAATGCATGAGCAGTTCATAAGAATGGGAAATGAAAGGGTTTTTGAATACTCCTCAATTTTATACCATATGTTCTTATATTATCAATCAGAGAAATTCCCATTCACCCTCCAAAAACTAGACACCAAGGGTCAACCCAGGTCAGTGATTTGTTGGACCCCATTAGTCCACGAGTATCGGTATCCATACTCTTATTCAGACTTCATTTACCTATTTGTACATCCAATTATGACAATGTTGACTAGAAACCCTCCTCT
Organism: Pinus taeda; assembly: GCA_000404065.3. Lineage (NCBI taxonomy): Eukaryota > Viridiplantae > Streptophyta > Pinopsida > Pinales > Pinaceae > Pinus > Pinus taeda. Next base: position 45,705 of record APFE031589208.1, on the reverse strand, counting down.
AAGAATCAGTCTAGAAATAAAGAGAGTCCTTCAATTGTCAAAGTAGACCAAAGTGGGTGACTATTACCTTTACCAGAACCACACAAAAATCATGATATATGGTTGCATGCTTGCAGCATATAAGTTGCCAAGATACCTCCCTATGGGGTTGTTTGCATTAAAATACTATAGGAAAATTATCAATGTAGATGAGGTAAACTTCGTCAATGCCAAGAAGAAGGCCAATTTCAAAATAAAAGACCAACTAGGCCCCTTCATATACAACTCTAGAGAGGGTGGAAAAGAGGCAGATTTGATACTACATAATATGAAGTTCCAGATAAGTTTTGTCTGGAGATATGATCCTTTGGAATTTATCACGAACAAGAGACAAAAGGTCAAGCTAAGAACTTTCATCCACCATCCCATACCTGAAATAGAAGCATATGCAAACCAAACAAAATGGGTGGAAGGTACCCTAGTAGACCAAGACAACACCAGAATAGATGTAGAGAATGCTCTCATTGATTTAGACAAGCAACTTAATGACAACTCTTTTCTGCAAGTACCATAAGAACCAGAGACTACTATGAGTACTCCTCCAATCATGCAAACTCCTCAGAATGAGGAGAAGATCCCAAAAAGAAACAGAGAAGGAGCGTCCACTTCAGGAATGGCGACCTCTGATTTACAACAGGAATCAAAAAAGAGGCAAAGGCTAAATCCACCCTCTAAGCAAGAATGTACTAAAGACTCAGCTGAGGTCACCAATACAAAAGCAGAAAGAAGTAGGCCTATCACTCCATCTGGAGGAATACAAGAGCTTTCCACATCACAAACTCAGATGTTGGAAAGGAAGCTCAGTGTTGAAGTATCTTCCTTTAGAATGCCTGCTGACAAAGACCAAGATATCAAGGAAATATATAAAGAAATCAAGGCTAGAAATGAGAGGCTTATTAAGGAAGGGAAGCTGCAAATAACCTTTTTGAAGCCTACAACCCAACAACCAAAGACAACATCAGATTTCAAAAGGGTAGATTTTGAAGTGCTGGCAAGGGATATTAATCCCATAGACCAGATTGAATTGTATAAATATGTTGAAGACATGATATACTCCACCCTGACAGGTAAAGCCATAGCTGCCCACCAGCTACAAAACTCTTTGAACAACATCTCAACTCAATTCCAGTTAGAGAGGGCCTCATCACAGGCTAAGGATACTAGGATCAAGTCCTTAGAGGACTTAGTAATTGAATTGGGACACGAGCCCAAGGATATAAAAGCTACAGAACAACTTATTAAAAATAAGAATGATGACATAGCTGCATTAAAGAAACAACTAAAACTACCTCAGGTACAACATCCATAAACACTGGAAGTCCTAGAAGCCCAACAGGGGCATGAAGAACTCATGGAATTACTCTCGAAATTAAAGGATCAACTAAAAGAGACTGAAAGGGAATTAGATTCTTTGATCCAATTAAAACAGGAAGATGTGACCACCTCTTCAACAAATGTTATCCCCACAATCTCTACAGCATTGCCATCCACACTAGCAGCATCTTTGGTACCTACAAGTCCACTTGTAACGACCTTGCCAACAACAATAGAATCTACATCAACAACAATCGCATCAAGAGAGAAAGCAACAGAACTTGTGAAAGTCATGGAAGAAATGACCATCTAGGCTACATATATGAAAAAGCTAAAGGAAAAGGTGGCAAAGTTAGAAATTGATTGCAAACTAGCCCAAGTCAAGCAAAAAGAAGAAACACAAAAGGCATAGAGAATAGGTGAGAGAATCAAAATCCTAGAGAAGGATCACTGGAAAAAACACTTGGACAAACCAAGGAAATGCTATGGGCCAATATCATTGACTCTGTCAATGATATTTGGCCATCAATCCAGGTTATTTTTTAGCAAACAGAGCTAGTAAAGGTAGCTACTGAAGCTATCCAGAAAGTAAAGGAGGAGTTGGGAAATAAGCCAGAGGATGCAAATAGACTCATCCACTTCCTCAAAAGCAAGAATAGATATGAGATCCAAGAGCTAAATATAGAAGACATGACTGCTACCATTTTAGAAATAAGGAAGGTCCTTTCCAAAAGGAACCTTTTGCTTAATTTGGAAGAAAAGTGACACAATATGTAGGTAGCTATTCATAGGTTCATGGCTAAATTTCAGATTTTGAGAGAGAAAGGTCTGCCCAGTCCTATGGTCATCAATGACAAACTCATGACACAGTTGGACTATGGTGATAGACTTAGAAAATTGGCTAAGGAACAAGCCAGTTCTTCATCCATTAAATCCTTGCCAACAAGTAAAGTACTATATGACACATTTGAGAACTTTTTTTTCCTTCAGCATGAGGTAAAACATTTGTTCCCCACCAAGCCCAATTTTGCAAAGTATACTGAAGCTGATGAAATCTATATGAGAATGGTGAATGTGAAATTACCAGATGCAAAATGATGGGAGAAAATGATAGATTTACTGTGATAAATAAACAGTTGAAAGTCGTTGCACAGTAAAAATGGAGGCAACAGGGTGAAATAGGTAAAACAACAAAACAGGGTCAAAGAGTATTAGGGTTAAAGAGTATTAGTTGAAAGATGAAAGTAAAGAAGACTCCAGCATGAAACTACACAAATGTAAGCCAGCATAAAGCGCTACACCTCAACCACAAAGGCCAACACAACCATAATAAAAGGTACAACAAGAAACAATTCATTAGCTGTCTCTATCTTCTTGCAAGAAGATATTTGTATTTCCTAAAATAAATGTCAAGTTGTTTTGAGATATTTTGTAATAATTTTTTTGTATATATAGTTCACAATTCAAAGTATGTAGGGTGGATTCTTAAACATTTCTATAGTTTTCTTGATCAAAGACTGTAAGCTATTGTGTCACTATTGGACCAACAAGCTGAATTATTTAATAAAGCAAAGACATTTCACTGGAGTCATGTGTAGTGCAAAATATAGACAAGTATCTTCATTGTGTTGTCATTTTCATTAAAAAGTTTTTCCATAATCTTAAATGTATCTGAAATCTAAATGCTTTAATATGGAATGATATCTCAGAACTTGCTTCATTGCACTCTGTTTTGACTATTAGGCATTTTGTATGTTTTCTGCTAAAATTATCTAAGTTAAGGAATTCTTGATTGCTCCTTAGTTTAGGTAGCTTCCTTCCAGTCTATAGTAAATGATTCTTAACTGCCCTTTGCTCATGATCATCCTCTATTCCTCCTTTTAGTCCCGGTTTGAGGATTCTTAAGTGCCCTCTCACCCTACTTAAGATCATTTCACCCATTCGACTTGAAAACTTGTGTTTCTCTGCTAGCTTGCCCATTGAACACTCCCTTTAATGATTAATCCCAATTCTGTTGCCCTTCTTTGACTCCATAGCCCAATAGCCAGAGACACCATTCTATCCATCTATTTAAGGATCCCTTCATCTAACTTCCAATACAAATCCAAAACCCCCTGAACTTTAAGAACTAGCCTAAAATTTCAGCAAATAAAGCTAAAACATATATAGGGAGCCCTCTCTGAGTCATAGGTTGGCTAGAGCCTATACTTAAAATATTGGTTTGAAGTTACCTCGGAATTTTCCTTCTGATAAATTCTAGGGAAAATTCTGAGTGATAACACCATCGATTCATGTATTATTAGATGCCTATTCATGTATCATTATGCATGAACATCAGAGATATCATATATGTATATGTATATTATTGATTTGCAGGTCTCCTAACGATGTTGTTCTAGTCCTTGGACTGACTTATAAAGAATATACCCATCACTCCTTGTTTTTCTTTCATTCTTTAGGGGCATCTCTTACATAGTATTTTGTCACACCTCCTGTTTACTTCATGTTCCATATCCCAAAGTGCCAAAACATTGACAACTATTCCATATCATGATATACATAACAAAATCCCCTAAAGAATCAAAGGAAAACTATCCTGAGTTGATTCTGAAGAGGGTTAACTAAAAACCTATTTTTTAGGGCCAACGTGTTTTGCTACACTGCCTACCCATGCAGATGGCAGGTTCACTATTCTACCCTAGCAGCATAGGTTTTGATACAAAAACACACACTGAACTTCTTATAGCCAGTTTTCCCAAACTGGAGGAGAAGCTTCATGCACTATAAACTTCGAGAACATTGAGCTGGATATTAGTTTTTGTTGATATGGTCGAGCTCTCCCATTTGACCTCCTCATCTTATCATCATGGGCTTTCCACTTGATATGTGGGCCTTCCTCCCTCTTTTGTAGATCCCTAACTCCCTCTCCCTTCCTATAAATCAACTCCCTTCCATCCCCAAATGGTTGGTCATTGATTATTACATCCCTATGATGAGATTATGCTTACATGCTACCCATTCTAACTTGGAGAAGGAGTGCTTGAAGAGTATTTTCTTATACTTGGACATCCACCAAAAGGAGGTCTCGAACATCAAGGCATAGGTTGTATGTTTCCATTTTTATATTATTAATATATACATCTGATGTTCATTTTACATAATTGTGTAAATGTTTATCCTTTTAGCTTAATACTCCTTGGTATATTAAGTATTTTATGTTTGATGTATGGCATATATGCTCTTGTATCGTGCATAGATATTTCATCTTCCTTGCAAGTACTTGGATGTAAAGAACAAGTAAGGAGTGAGGCTTGGAGAAAAAGAATCAAAGTCATATTAAAAAGGACTGAACGATTAACATCAGAGTGAGGTAGGCCACTCTCTCTATGCATTTGTTAAACATAACCTATGAAAGTGTATGTTAGTTTGTCCAGTTTGTTGCTAGACCCACTCATTGGGCTAGAGGGTCAGCCTCTGTCTGTAGAGGGGATTTACCTTCATAACATACGTGGAGTATAAGTTTATAAAGGTTAGAATTAGAGCACATCCATTTATATACTAGATCTATTAATAGATGGAGACATGAATCGTTCTATTGAGGGAAGTATGTCAGTCTGACTGGTAACATATTTGGGTTAAATTATAGTGCAAGCAATGGACTATAACTTAATTTGGATTAAAATAAGAGTGTACCCACAACAATTTCCCAAAGTGTATAAATTTTGATGGAGTATCCAACTATTAAGTGAGTTTGAAGTGAAATAAGGGGTCAAAACTCCAAATCTCTATATTAAAGACTCAACATAAACATTGAGGATAACTGACCCTTGGAAACCATGCATAAAATATATCTGGTTAAATGGAGTATCTGGTGGTTCAACTAAAGGGGTAGTGAAGTGAGGTTTGGATCCAAAATCAAGTGTTATTCAATTCATATCATATCCATTAATCCAGACAAGAGTGAAGCAAGGAAAAGGGGCATATTACTTGGATCCTGGGTCGAAGTCTACTTTATCCAAGTTATATTGTGTTTTGCGTGGACACCATCTAAGACTTAACGCAATTATCTAGGATAGGAAGAGATCTAAGCCTATAAGGTACCTAGCTACAAGCATATATGGGGGCACGTTATCACCTCTAAATATGTGAAATTAATTTTTGGTTTGAACAAGTTTAGTTATAATGGGGAAAATTTGACATTCCAACCCAAAAGAGTTAAGTTCCTTTTGAGTAGCCCTTGATTCTAGCCCTTAGCCATATGACTTGACACAATTTAGTGCATGAGAGTTAAGTCTATAAATTTAAGGTTTTGTGCATATTTGATAAAGAATATACTTTGCTTGTCTTTGAAATGACATAGTCGAGCAAATGAGAAAAGGTTGGTCCATAGTTGTGATTCAAAGAGAATTGTGGAATTCTCACACAACGAGTTTGAAGGAGAGATAGGGTAATTAATAAAAAAATTATGAATTGGGCCACCATGTTTATAGAGAAGTGGGTACATTTGGCATCAGCCATGTATTTTAATCAATCATAAGTCCACATATTATATGGTAACATCTAAGCATAGTAACACAAATTGCATTAGACATAGTGAAATACATAAGATATATTTAACATTAGATATCAATAATCCATAAAAGAAATACATAGTAGGTATACACAAAAATATAACTAACATTCAGTATTTAATTACATAATTATGGTAAATTTCTTTCGAATTTAACACCAATTGGTTGCAAACCTCATACATTCCACTAAGCCATAGATTGTGTTTCTCTAGAACCCTTGGTAGTGGGTCAAGCCCTAGGTAGGTAAAGTTCCATAGTTGGACCAAATTAGACATTTATTACAACAAATTTAATATTTTCATTCAAGGAAGGCCTCTAAGTCTTTTCACTAGAAAAAAGGACAAATTATTGCTCCTCAAATACACAATTGTTCTTATAGGAGTCCTTAGCATTCCCATACCTTTTAAATGTCGTACTAACACATCTATTGATAGGTCAAAAATTCCATAATTATCTCATCAAATTCACCCAATTATGTATCAATTAGCATGCTCAAACCATTCTTAAAAACAAACATAAATCCATAGATTATATGACACAACATATAAATATATGAATGTATATGACATTAGACCTAATGGTTTATATATGAAATATTTAGGAGTAAACACAAGTAATTCACAAAAGACATATATAGTAGGTATACACAAGAATATAAACGACATATAGTATTTTTTTGTATTGAGAGGAATTGGCAACTTGGCAAGTCTGGTCAGAGTGTTGTTTCTCATTGTTATCACTATAACATCTGGGGACTATGACTTGTCCTCCTCTCTGTAGAGTTCGGTGCATTACATCCACAGGAATTGAAACTTACTTCAAGCTCTTGCTCACAAATCTTCATAGGAATTGAAACTTCGATTTAATTTTTACGCTTTGGCTCCTGGCCTAGGTATATATGTATGTCTAGTGTTTTTTTTTTTTCCTATGCACACATGCTTAGACACACACACACACACACTCTTATGTATACCTTCACTTTGCATAAATGATATCACATTTTTTATTGTTTTAATTTACAAGGAGGGTTACACTCTCCTAGATACATATATGATATGATATTTATCCCTCACACATTAAGCTATTTATAGATTAGGTTACAAGGATAATACAAAATTTTGGAGGGGTTTAATTTTTAATCCGCCATTCATGGTGATACTATGAAGCCATAGTGGCATACATAGACAAATCTATTTCATATGAAATCAATGATTCATACCATTGTGTTTGGTAAGGTTGATATAATATATTAAGCAATACCTCCATATTGTAACCTCATAACCTAATATAACTTAACACCTAAGGTTTCTAGACCTCACAAGTTTTAATAAATGTGAAGCCTTGCGTGGCAACACACTAGAAAATTAATCATTGAATATTGAGTGCCTGATGTGTCCAGTCATCAATGGCACTAAAATATTATGGTTTTGATCAATGTTTGTGTGGGTTTTTAGTTTTTTTTGATGTAACTACCCTCACATTGTTGTTGCCCCTATATCATTTTCTCTTTCTCTCATTTGAGGATGAGCTATGCAACTCCAAGTCCTCTTTTATCTTCCTACACTTGTTTTTACCCTTACAACTTTTGACTCTTTGTCTCTATTTGGTTTTTCCAAATTGTCATGACTTCAACAACGAGATCTGATGACAACAATGAGTTATGTGCTTCTTCAGGTTAGGTTTATTTTCCTTTCTCTGTAGGAACTTGAAAAGTATCATTTTTATCAGTTAAATATAAATCCTTTTGAGTACATTTACCTCTCACGTAATTACAATATTTTTATTCTCATTCTTGGGCTTTTGTTCCCCGCTACTACTCTTTCAAAGGATCACAACAAATCATAGGTTCTTTTGGGCTAGGGTTCTCTAGTTCTAAGTGGTGCAAGAACTGATTTTTCATGATACCGTGTCAGGTAAAAAAAAAATATTTGCCTAACCCTAAGTCGATTCTTCCTTCTTACGTTGGAATTTTAATTTTCCTCTTTAATTTCATGTTTTCTTTGTGGCTCCAATAGATAGACAAAATTCTATGCCTTCTACGTTAATAACTGTATATATATATATATATATATCTATATATATATATATATTATATATATATTATATATATATTATAGATACAGATATATTCAATTTCTTTTCCACAATTATTTCAACTTCTCAAGGGCTCTAATTTTATTTTTTTGGCCATTACAGGTTTGGGTTTCTCTCTAGAAAGAAAAACCCTAGATGCACTTGTCTTGTTAAGGGTTCTTTTTTTTATGGAGTAATTATTCGACCTTCCATTATCCAGGTTCTTATGTGATCTTTATCTTTTTCCAGGGTTCTTTTACTGTGAGGCCAAGGCCATTTCTTGGGCTTTCATGAATTAAGGTTTTGAACAACAATTTCCTTTTTACTTGATTACTCAAGCCATCCATTCAACCAATCTTATAAATGAATTTTACAAACTCCTATGAATGCATTTAGATTGGTATCATACGATGTTTATGGCCAATCATCCTTAGTAACTTTGTTTTTCTAAGAAGGCACTCTCAAGATTATTCTCCAACTTTTACTTAGGGTTTCCATCTCTTTTCCCGTCGAGATTGCAATACTTATTGTATTATTTATGAAGTTTACTATTTTACCCTAACACTGGTCTAGTCTTAGTACTAATTGTACATAAATTTTCTTTGTGATACAATACTATTTTATAGGAATTATTTCCTATAGTTAGAATTTGTTTTGCATACTAGAATCACTATTTATGATATAAAAAAGAGCATAGTATTTTTTTCTCTGTGACACTTTATCTTAATGTATATTGGAATACTTCATTTTCTGTTCAAATGTACAAACTTTCTCTTAAGGTCTCTTTCATTAAAATAAATAGTTAGTATATTGCATTTTTCACAATGGTCTATATTATTTTCTTTAGTTTTTTCTTCTATATTGTTATCTATCCAACTTGTGCACATCATTAATGTTATGTTCGACAAAGATATATTTTATACATTTACATAGTTTTTTAGAATATTAGTCTAGGATACTTGGTGCGACTTGTCATGGGACATGCCTTCTCTTCATATCACGTAGTTATCTATAGCCTATGACTGTTAGATAACTAGGTAGGTGGGAATTCAACTTTTCCACATACTTTTGTGGTAACTAACATGGGTTAAATCCTTATTATTTAACACTTAATATCTAAATCCTATTGTACATATCTGTATTTTGTTTACATAGTTTCTTAAACTACATCACTTTCATTATTTAGCATAATAACCCAAAAACCCAAACTAGTAGGTTATTTAAAATCTTTATTATCCATTTTCAACAAAAAACATTACCTATGTAGACAAATATTTCCAGAGTCCTCTAGTATAACATCTACCTTGTCCACCATAGAAGCCTCTAGGCTTGCAGATGTTGCCTAACCTATTACAAGTTAGGAATATACAAACTGAAATCCATTGAAAGCGTCGTAATTTACACAATAACTGCACTTATTCCAATTCAATGTCTATTCTACATTCTCTACCATGACCATTTTGTAATAACTTAGAACTAAAAAAATTACCAAGTGTAGTTAGTCCTCTCACTTTGTAGGTTGGTCCACGACGAACATTCTAAACATATCCTCAATAATTTGGTTAACTCTTGTATGCCCATCCATCTATGCATGGTATGTAGTGATGAAGTGTAACTCTGTATCTAATCCGATAAATAGTAGCCTCCAAAAATTTGAGGTAAACTTTGGTTCCCTATTTGATATAACTATCTTGGGTATGCCATGAAGCTTAAAAAAATCCTTCATAAAGATATTGGCTACTTGTTCAACTTTATATATGGACTACAAGGGAATGAAATGGGTAGCCTTTGTTAGTTTATCAACCACTACCATAATGCAGTCATGATGTTTTCGCTTCTAAGGTAATAAAGTGATAAAGTCGAGGTAGATCACCTTCCACTTCAACTCTAGTATGGGTAATGGGTTTAGTAGTCTAGTTGGGTGTTAATGTTCTATTTTTACTTGTTGACATTCTTGGCACCTAGCGAAATATTCAAAAACTTGATTTTTCGTTCTAGGAAAAAAGAACTCTTTTTGGAGGGTTGTAATCATTTTCTGGTACCCCGGATGAGTTGCAAAAGTTTCTTATGGATTTTTTTCCATTATCAATTGCTTGATTTTCTCATGATTAGTATATAAAGTCTCTTTTCATAGGTTAAATCCATTTTTTGTTGATTTTATAATCAATTTGCTTATCTAAATCAGATATAGTTTCTAGATTTTTATATGTTTGGTTATAATTATGATTTATTAATACATCCTCCTTGAATTGTTTTAGCAGATTTATTTTACTTTGACTAGTATAATCTCATATAGTTATTTTAAACTCCAAATTAAGGCATCTACCAAATTATTCTCCTTTTCCCTTGTGTGTTTACTATCGAAGTCATATTCACTCAAGAAGCCATCTACCTAGCTTGTCTGGCATTAATATTTGGTTTGTTAAAATATGATTTCAGACTTACATGATTTGTGGTTAGGATGAATTTCCTTCCAATCAAATAATTTCTTCATATTTTGAGGGTGTGAATTATAACTGCTAACTCCAAATCTTAGAATGCATAATTTTTCTCATGTTCTTTTAACTTTCATGACTGATAAGCCATAACGCACCCCTCATACATAACCACACCTCCTAGGACTTCTAGGCATCTGTATGTACACACTTCAAAGTATTTTTCTGGATCTATTATTTTGAGCACCAGAGTAATAGTAAGTAGGTGTTTAAGCTTTTAAAAGATTTCCTCACACTATCGTGTCCATAAAATTTTTACCTCTTTCTTTTGGTTAGGTTATAGGATATGCCTTCTTAGAAAATCCCTCTATAAACTTGCGGTAATAATCGGTTATCCCCATGAATGATATTATATTGGTCACATCCTTTGGTACCATCCAATCAAGAATGGCCTTCACTTTATCGGGATCCACCACTATCCTTTCTTTAGAAATTAGGCATCCCAAATATTGTATCTTATCTTGAAAATTTTCACATTTATTGAGTTTTGCTTATAGCTAGTTTTCTCACATGGTTTGTAAGACTATTTTCAAATGTTGTTTGTGTTCTTCTAGTTATTAGAATATATAAATATATTATCTATGAAAAATAGCACAAACATATCTAAAAAGTTGATGAACACATTGTTTATTAAGCACATGAAAGTGGAAGGTGCATTCATGAGCTCGAAAGGTAACATTGTGAATTTATAGTGTTCATATAGAGTTCAAAAAGTTGTTTTCGGTATGTATTCCTCTTTGATCCTCAGTTGATGATAACTCGATCTAAGGTCTATCTTGGAGAAGACACTTTCTCTGTTAACTTGATAAAAAAATTCATTAATGCGGGGTAAAGGGTATTTATTTTTAACTGTTGACTTATTTAGCTGGTGATAGTGAATGCACAACCTAAACGTTCCATCTTTATTCTTAAAAAAAAGGATTGTTTCACCCCATGGGGAGGCGTTGGGCCTAATAAACCCTTTACTCAATAATTCCTATAATAGAATTTTTAATTCCATGAGTTTCAGTACTATCATTCGGTAAGGAGCTCTCAACATTAGTGCTTCTTCTGGCACCAATTATATGGAGAAATCTATCTCCCTCTTGGGAGGTATTCTAGGGATCTAATCCAAAAATACATATTGGAAATTTCTCACCAGCTCCAATTCTTCTAATGAATTAACTAACTTGTCGAGAGACTGATTTTCTAGTTTAATGGGAAAGAGTTAAAACACTTTCCTAGCCACTTTCTTCAACTATAATGATGATATTGACATATCAAAATTGGCCTCATTATGCCAATTCTAAATTGAGTTTCACCATTATATGTCATACTAAGGACTTCTCAAGACAATTAACAAGTGCTTCCAGCGAATCCATACCTATGAGGACATCATAAGAGCCTAAGGGAAATATATTTGAATTGACTGTCGACTTCAGCTCATGATCCAGGAAGATGATCTAGAAAGTCCCTTCCAGTACCTTAGAGCTTGCATGCTTCAATGGAAAGTTCTTCGCATTTGATGATAGGTTTACATCATTGACCTTCGATCGGATGATTCCACAAGTGTTCAACTTCAACTTCATTATTCACATTCGTGGATTGTGTTGATTGTACCTTAAGAGCCATTTTCATTATTAGTGGTTTCTCTCATGCCTGTTAATGGTTTACATCATTGATCTGTAATCAGGTGGTTTTCTATCATGTTCAACTTCAACACATCTACTCGTATGTTAGAATTTGTGCATTGATCAGGTCGAGACGCAGTGCAAGACCCTGGTTTCTGTTTGATAAAATCTAGGTTGCTTGGAGTTATGAGTTATTCATGATTGTACACATGTTTCCTTTGGACGGATGGTTGTGACCATACTGTGGGTCCATATTCATTATCCTTTATATTCAGATGGTTGCGACCATACCGTGGATCCATACACATGATCCCTTCTATTTGGATGGTTGTGTCCATACCATGGATTCATGTATTGTTAGATGCCTATTCATGTATCATTACACATGATCATCATAGATGTCATATATGTATATGTATATGTATATGCTTGATTTGCAGGTCTCCTAACAGTGTTGTTCTAGTCCTTGGACTGTCTTATAAAGCATATCAACCACCACTCCTTGTTTTTCCTTCATGCTTTAGGAGGCATCTGTTTCATAGTATTTTGCCACACCTCCTATTCACTTCTTGTTCCATATCCCAAAGTGCCAAAACATTGACAACTATGCAACATATCCATCATGATATATAGACCAAAACCTCCCTAAATAATCAAAGGAAAACTACCCTGAGTCGATTTTGAAGAGGGTTAACTAAAAACCTATTTTTTAGGGCCAACACGTTTTTCTACACTCCCTGCCCATGCAAATGGTAGGTTGCACTGTTGTACCCTAGCGTTGACAGCGCAGGTTTTGATATAAAAACACACGTTGAACCTCTTCTAGCGGGTTTTCCCAAACTGGAGGAGAAGCTTCATGCACTAGAAACTTCGAGAACATCGAGCTGGATATTGGTTGTTGTTGATATGGTCGAGCTCTCCCATTTGGACATCTTCATCTTATCATCATGGGCTTTCCACTTGTTATGTGGACATTCCTCCCTCTTTTGTGGATCCTTAACTCCCTCTCCCTTCCTATAAATCAAGTCCCTTCCATCCCCAAATGTTTGGTCATTGATTATTGCATCCCTATGATGAGATTATGCTTGCATGCTACCCATTCTAACCTGGAGAAGGAGTGCTTGAAGAGTCTTTTCTTGTACTTGGACATCCACCAAAAGGAGGTCTCCAACATCAAGGCATAGGTTGTATGCTTCCCTTTTTAGCTTATTAATATATACATCTAATGTTCATTTTTGATAATTATGTAATTTTTTATGCTTTTAGCTTAATAATCATTGATATATTAAGTAGTTTATGTTTGATGTATGCCATATATGCTCTTGTATCTTGCATAGCTCTTTGATCTTCCTTGCAGGTACTCGGGTGTAAAGAACAAGTAAGGAGTTAGGCCTGGAGCAAAGGAATCAAAGACATCCTAAAAAGGAATGAGTGATTAACATCAAAGCGAGGTAGGTCACTCTCTCCCTCTGCATTTGTTAAACATAAGCTATGAAAGTGTATGTTAGTTTGTTCAGTTTGTTGCTAGACCCACTCATTGGGCTAAAGGGATCGCTTCTGTCCCTAGAGGGGATTTACCTTCAAAACATACATGAAGTATAAGTTTATAAAGGTTAGATTTAGAGCACATCCATTTATATACTAGATCTATTAATAGATGGAGACATGAATCGTTATTTTGAGGGAAGTGTGTCAATTTGACTGGCAACATATTTGGGTTAAATTATAGTGCAAGAAATGGACTATAATTGAATTTGGATTCAAATAGGCATGCACCCATAACAATTTCCCAAAGTGTATAAAGTCTCATGGAGTATCCCATTATCAAGTGAGTTTGAAGTGAAGTAAGGGGTCAAAACTCTCGATCCCTAGATTAAAGACTCAACATAAACATTGAGGAGAATTAACCCTTGGAAACCATGCATAAACTATATCTGGTTAAATGGAGTATCTGGTGGTTCAACTAAAGGGGTAGTGAAGTGAGGTTTGGATGCAAAATTAAGTGTTATTCAATTCATATCATATCCAGTAATCCAAACAAGAGTGAAGCAAGGAAAAGGGGCAGATTACTTGGATCCTGGGTTGAAGTCTACTTTATCCAAGTTATATTGTATTTTGCGTGGACACCATCTAAGATGTAACACAATTATCTAGGATAGGAAGAGATCTAGGCCTATAAGGTATCTAGCTGCAAGCATATATGGGGGCATGCTATCACCTCTAAATATGTGAAATTAATTTTGGGTATGAACAAGTTTAGTTGTAATGGGGAAAATTTGACATTCCAACCCAAAAGAGTTAAGTTCCTTTTGAGTTAGCCCTTGATTCTAGCCCTTAGCCATATGACTTGACACAATTTAGTGCATGAGAGATAAGGCTATAAATTTAAGGTTTTGTGCATATTTGATAAAGAACATAGTTTGCTTGTCTTTGAAATGATAGTGTCGAGCAAATGACAAAAGGTTGGTCCATAGTTTTGATTCAAAGAGAATTGTGGAATTCTCACACTACGAGTTTGAAGGAGAGATAGGGTAATTGATCAAAAAATTATGAATCAGGCCACCATGTTTATAGAGAAGTGGGTACATTTGGCATCAGCCCTGTATTTCAATCAATCACAAGTCCACATATTATACGATAACATATAAGCATAGTAACACACATGGCATTAGACATAGTGAAATACATAAGATATATTTAACATTAGATATAAGAAATCCATAGAAGAAATACATAGTAGGTATAGACAAAAATATAAGTAACATTCAGTATTTAATTATGTAATTATGGTAATTTTCTTTCGAATTTAACACCAATTGGTTGCAAACCTCATACATTCCACTAAACCATAGATTGTGTTCCTCTAGAACCCTTAGCAGTGGGTCAAGCCTTAGGTAGGTAAAGTTCCATTGTTGTCCCAAATTAGACATTTATTACAACCAATTTAACATTTTCATTCAAGGAAGGCCTTTAAATCTTTCACTACAAAAAAGGACAAAACATTGCTCCTCAAATAGAGAATTGTTCCTATAGGATTCCTTACCATTCCCATATCTTTCAAATGTCATACTAACACATTTATTGATAGGTCAAGAATTCCTTAATTATCTTGTCATATTCACCCAATTATGTATCAATTAGCATGCTCAAACCATTCTTACAACCAAACATAAATCCATAGATTATATGGCACACCATATAAACATATGAATGTATATGACATTAGACATAATGGTTTATATATAAAATAGTTAGGACTAAACACAAGTAATTCACAAAAGACATACATGGTAGGTATACACAAGAATATATACGACATCTAGTAGTTTTTTATTTTTTTGTATCAATAAGAATTGACAATTGGGCCAGTCTAGTCAGAGTGTTGTTTCCCATTGTTACCACTATAACCTCTAGGGCCTATGACCTGTCCTCCTCTCTGTAGAGTGGGGTGAGTTACATCCGAAGGAACTGAAACTTCAATCTCTTGCTCACAAGTCTTCATTTTCATGGCAATCACCAACACCCAGAAACTACAATATATCATATTTAATCACATAATTATGGTAAATTTCCTTTTATTTAACAAAAAATTGCAATCAATATATATTACTAATAATTTAAATAAATTATAATATAAAATATTTACCGGTCATTTAATTTATATAATTAAACTAATTTATTAAATAAATAAAATAAACACATAATTTAATATATTCCCATAAACATTCCACTCACCAGGAAACGCATAACCAAAATTTATTTGAATGAGAAAATCTAAGGTGACGTTGGGTCCTTCATATTCCAAAGATAGAGCTTTCAATAAAACGGAAAATTTGAATATTAATATATGTTCCAATGCAACACATAATTCCTACCTTAAGAACTAAGGCTACAATCATTATGGTGATAATGTTGATTAAAGGAATGCTACTTTTGACATGGCAGAGATGGTAAGCTTTTTGCCGGAGAACCTTTTTACCAATTCAGAATGGGTATTGAGAAAAAAAAAATCAATTTACATTAGTTGGTAATTACGGTTAATCAATTTTTTTTTCTTTTTTATAAAAATCACTCTACTTGAAATGTGATGATTTTCAAGTTAATAGATTTGCATTCCTATTAGATGTGTCATTTGGGTTGCGCCTCTGCTTTTTGCACATGAGGAAAATAGAATATTAAAGTAACATATGGCATAAAAGCATATTAATATAAAAGTGACATGTAACATAATAGAACTATGTAACATCATCGTATCTTCTTTCTTTCATTCTCTTCGATCCCTATCAGTAATTATCTTCTTTGAATTATATATTCTCCTTTGACGGCCGCATTTCCATACTATTTTATAATAAGGTATCTTTCAACGAAATAAAATAAAATGTGGTTAGGAAATAAAGTATGATGGATAAGAAATTGGTTAGCCCACGTAGGTTGAGCTTACCTCATTCCCTTCGTCAACAACGACAACTCTACGCTATCATTGAGAAATTTGATATGACTATTGAAAATGAAGGAATGAATCATTGAGATGTATTAAAAAAGAGAAAAATGTATGGATCCAAATCCTTCGAATAATATTTTAGTAAATATGGTATAAAACATATAACAATATTTCCTTGCACTAACAAAATTGAACAATTGAGACAATGAACGAAACAATAAGGGAGAAGGTGATAAGTATGCTTTCCTTATGATCTTTCTTATGCCTTACCTCTTCAGAGCCCTGATGGGTACATAGTTGCATCAGCTGCAGCAGATGAAACACTTAGGTTTTGGCAAGTATTTGGAGTTCCTGATACCTCAAAAAGGGCGAAGAGTAAAGATGAAAATGGGGCTTTCTACAAGTGTCATACTTACATCCGCTAATAAGCATCTTTCTATATTTATGAAATGAGGATGTTTAACTCAAGGTAGTAATTAAATGTTTTGTTTTCTATTTCACATAGCTCTTCTACAGGCTGTTGGATTGCCATGGAGCATGTTCCACTTTCTTCAATGTAATATGCTACAGTTTCTTCTATCTTTCTTCTTGTATACCATGAACTTTGAATTTATCTTTTGTGAAACCTAATGGAACAATGTTGAAACAGCTTTTTGAGACAAGAACCGCTCCTTCAGCTGCATCGTAAAAATTAAAATGGTTTTGGCAAGTCTTTAGAGCCCCATATTCTTCAATGAAGGTTCTGAAAATGATACATTATGAGTGTCAGCAAGTATGTCATTCACATCAACAAAGAAACCTCAACTGCTCCTCCACTCATGGAATGATTCACATTCTACAAAAAGCCTTCATGCCTCTACTCAATCTTATAGGTAATTTTTGAATGATTTATCTTCTTCATTTTGCTATGATGCACTTATTATGTAATTTCTTACCTGAGATAAATTCTATATCTATATTGCTATAGAATTTTAGTTTTGTATCTATATTGCTATCTCATTTGTATAATTTTTTTGTAATATTTTACATTGTACCGTAGTTCAGTTCCTTAGGCTTGAAAAATTCATCTCTCACATATATTCATTCAAGAGATCATTAAAGCATTTTTTAATAGACATTAATCAGAAAAATAGTCACATACATAGGTGCTTGAAACTTGAAAGAACTCCATGAATTACCCTGACTTATGGCTACAACTCTCAACCTTACAAAAATATTTACTGCGACAGAAGAACTGAAAAACTAACTAAATACCTCCATGCATACCAGGTATTAATGATATAGCCATGAATGAGTAGACACTAAATTGAGAGCTTCTAATGTGCTGCTAGGACAAGCAATATTCATCGTCATTTGTTGTGCCCCTGTTGCAAGATCTTGTCTCATGGAACTGTTGGTCTGATCAGTTATCTTTGTCCTCTGACACCTTACATATTTTGAATGTTTGTTAAAGTTGTTCATGCTCATTGGTTCTATGATCTATCATATCATTCCTCCCATTTGCTAATATCTGTTATTGGTCTGTTGGACTGATCAACCATATTTATATTTTTTTATTAAAACAACCATATTTATCCTATATTCATCTGCTTCCCAAATTAGTTTAAGTTGTGGCTTTTTTGTTTTGTCTGATTTCCATCCGGTGCCTGTGCTTTGATTTGAAACTTTGTTGTTTGTGTTAATTGTTGTGACTGCTTTATCTGGGACCCTTGTCAGATTTTGGCCTCTCATACTGTCTGCCCCACTAATTGATATTTTTGTTGGTACTAAAATTTAACATACCCACATGTGTTTTCCAATACCTTTATTTATGCCAAATAGTGTGGGTTTCAATGCCAATAAAGCATATTAAGTTCCATCATGGTTTCATCTATTTATTTCCACTTTCCAGTACATTTTGGTAATGAATTCATTTATTGATGAGTAAGAAATAACCAGATGAAAACCTTGTTTTCCCTATTCATAAAGTTCTAAGGTAATTGAAAGGAGATACTTGTCAGGTTTCTTAAATTGAATGTGGCAGCATTTAGTCACTTAGTTTTATTCAGAGTTTGCAGATGATCTGTAATTTATTATGCATGGTTGATTGGTACTTAACAAGTTAGCACTGCATTTGCCATATGTCTAACAAATGATTTTTGAAATTTTCATCCTTTTAGTCAACAATAAAGGGGATAATGAGGTATCAACAATGAATTCTGTTAAGAATCAATGGAAATCATTAAGATGAAATTCTAGTTTTGCCTATTTTTAAAGGTACCTCCTTCGACTATTTAAATGATATACTGTCAAGTATTTTAAGCTAATGTAGCAGAATTCAGTTAATCACAGAGGCTGAGTTTTCAACTACTGTCTAATTTGTTATGCATGGTTATCTGATACTTAAGACTGTCGTTTAATATCTGTCTAATGCTGATGAATTGCTTCTATTACCCAGTAATAATTGTTTTATTGTAGTGCATCCTTCTGAATCAAAATCCTAGGCAAGGCATAAGGAACATGGGATTGTGCCAACATTCTAAGATGCAAATGGATGGATTCAAACTCTCAATAGAAGAATCATACAGGGAAGAATAGCATGGTCCCTCCATTGCATTTTGTATTATGGTGCGCTTGTTTGTTGGTTTTGTACTTAGCTAATCGCACTACAATTTTGCAGCACATATGACTTTTTAAGTAGCCCTTGTTGATACACCTATGTGTCATCTTTATATTATTTTATCATTGGCATGAGTTTCCTTGCAACTTCAAGTTCTTGTATTGCATTCTTCCATCACTGTTACCTGATTGTAGCTCTTCGTTTCTGGAATGAATGATCAATACTTATTGATGTCTGTCACATTGTTTTTCTCGACATTTAAAAATGCCAATAGTAGAGTGGAAATTTTTCCACCTTTCAACTTGACTGTTGGAAATCAACTTGACGCCCTTCTACAATTAGTGTTTTAGAAATTGGCAATTACCAAGTGATCCATAAACAGTAGGCCTGCCTGTCTGTCTCGCCAACATGGGTCCTTCTCTATGGAATTAAAAATGTATGTCTTTGCAATCACTATAAAACTGAGTTCAAGCTTCTTCCAGATCATCCCATGATGAATAGCTCTATTCCAGATCTGGTTTCAAGGCTACTTTTATTTGTTTATGGATTGAAATTTAAGGAAAATATGGGTTTACTGTAGCTTATGAATGGGATGCATCCAAGCATTGAAATTTCAGAAGTTGGGTTTATTGTGCATATGAAATGGCATGTGTTCGTGCTTTTTAAATTTTACTCAGAGAAAAGAAAAGATGGATTTGGTATTGCACATGAATGAGATGTATTCTTCGTATATGCTTGGCCATCTATAGAGGTTTCTTGATTTTGGGTAATTAACTTAACCTCTTGATTTTGGGTAATTAACTTACTCTAAAATGAAATAAGACATTCAATGTGTTCCTCATCACCAACGTTGGTGGAGCAGGCAACGTTGATAACTGTAATCTAGATTGCCTAAACAATTTGCAAAATTTTCTTAAAACTATGCCAGAATTTCTATTATTTTCTGGGCGATACCCTGGCCTTGTTAGACTACGGCATTTTGGATATTACAAAGTGCACTTCTATGGCCTCTACTTTTTTATTTGGCTTGGGATTCTAAATCAAGTGTGCAATGGAGTTCTTCCAAAAGGTTTGGATTTTCCATTCCTGGATAGTTTAACATTGTGCTGAGTAAGTGTGCAATAGAGTTCTTCCAAAAGGGTTGGGTCATCCATTCTTGGATAGTTTAACATCGTGCCCAGTTCTCTCGAAGATTCAGGTTTTAAAGGCAGGTTCTATTGTTTATCTAATGCAGCTTCATAGTTTTAGTTGCGTTTCTAAGGTGTCTTTCCACCTAATTTTATAAGTTCAGACCCTTAGGCTTTGTGCTTTTCTTTGATTGCTTGAGCCTTGTCCTGAGTATAAGAGGGAAAACCTCTCTATATCTATTTGGCATGTACGAGAAAAGAAAATGTGTAGGGCCGAACACTTTCATCCTCAAAGGGTAGCAAAGATCTCCTCCAAAAGAGGAAGATATGAGGAGCAACCTACCAAGCAAGAGGAAGATATGAGGAGCAACCAAAGAAGTGAGTGGTAGATAGAATGGGCACCTTGCTCAAAACTGGAGGCAGAGTGGGAACCCAAAATAAAGAACAGGAGAATCCCCAATGTATCCCCCACAGACCCATTCCCCTTAAACTTAAAACAGAGAATTGCGACGTATTTTTACTAGGCTGTATTGGACTCTCATTCACATTCATGATGACCAAGCTAGCCAGTCTATACTTGGCTGAAAATGTCTTATAAGGCACAACACAAGCACACTAAATGGACCATCAATCCAACAAATGAAATTTTGGAGAATGGAGCTCTAATGAAAGACTAGAAGGAAGAAGTGGAATTAAGGTTGTACAACTTGAGGAATCCATCATGTGTGTATCCCACTGAGATGAGAATGACAAAGAAGCCATCCAAGGTATTAAAATCTCAAAGGCTATCAATCTAATCTCTAGAAAGCAAATCAGTCCAACCATTAGGAGGCCAATTTTGTTACAGGGCAGAAATATATATTGGAGAAATTCATATCATGCCATTGTAAATATGGTTAGAATATCATGCATAAAAGCTTTAAAAGCCACTTCCAAACCACAACAGGGGGATTGGCTCTGGCCACCCCAGTTTTGTAATAAATTTTTTAGATCAGTAATAAGTATTAAGAACATCTTTTAATTACCAAAATAAAACAAGTTCGTATCACTATTGATATCAAAGAACATTGCAGAGAAAAATGTAGATCTAAATAAGAGAGAAATCATGTTTAAAATGTTAGAAGGTGGTGATGTGAAAGGAAAAGGAATGCATACCAGGCTTCACAGAACTCTCATGTCTGGCCTTAGTTCAAAGGCCATAGCACTGCCTTTCCATAAAGTGCAACAATGGAAATTACAATTTAAACTCCATATAATAATTTTTTTTGTTGATTTCTAACAGGCAGGTGCTAAAAAAGTTGTTATCTCAGCGCTAAGCAAGGATGTGCCTATGTTTGTTGTTGGGGTTAATGAGCACTAATACAAATCTAATTTGAACATTGTTTCAAATGCAAGCTGTACTATAAAGAACCCAACTGTGCCCTTGAAGGAGGTTGAGTGCCTCAACATGTGTGAATAGAGTGCACAAGGGCAAGATTGAAGGGTTTACATGAGTGAGAACAGAACCAAAATAACAACTCATTTGTGTCTACATTAGCCCAGAAGGAGATGAAGAATCTTAAGAGTAACTGTAGCAAGAAGAAGCATAAGTTTATGGTATGTTTTTTGGCTCTACAATCTAGCATCTCCACAATTAATCAAACTCACCTCAGAAACAAATCTGCACAAAAACCAAGAAGAAACAACCTACAAGGAAAACTATATAGCCTGCTATATGGTCTGTTGTAGTACACCATACTGTTGTATAGATCAAAGGTTGGGAAACACTATGAGCTCTCTATCACAGTACTTGGACCGTAGTTCTGTCCCACCTTCCCACTCCTGGACTGTTTAATGATTAGCTTCTGCTGCTTATGAATCTCGGCGCTAATTTCCATTTCTGACTCTAATTTCTTTCTTGACAGGTAATTCGAATTGGGTATGGGATGTTAAATCATACTAATTCCTTGAATGCTTTTCAAAAGATGCAGAAATGTCCACAAGGTGTCGGGTGGTGTTGACTTCATGGGCAGCAAAACGTTGTACTAATTCCATTAATGGCTTTCACAAATGTAGAAATCTCCACAATGTTCGAGAGATGGATATAAAAAAATATTGTGCCTCCTGGGATTTACTTAATGGACAACAATACTATGTGCAGTGACGCCGATGGCAATGCAACAAGTAATCAATAAAACCATTGAATTGCGAATCAATTTTACAGAAATATTCTTCAACCAGTGGCTCTCACCAGGCCTCTCTGAGTTGCAATCTGCCTAGATTTAATTCACAGAGGCATAAATTCCATTCACATAGATCCTCTGCTGCAATCTCACTAGTGGATCTAGGCGATGACCATCTCATCTCCATGATAGAAAATTCCAACAATGGTCGAATAGTGGCCACTGGGAGTGACACTGCTGCAACAAAGGTGGCAGATTTTGGCAAATTCTTCGGAGAGATATCAAAAGCAACTTTTATTACAATTGGGCATGCAGCTTGCAATGCAGGAACAACAGCTGCCAACAACAGTTATTTTGCAACAGGAGCACTAATGGTTGTTGGGGTTCTTGACAGGGCAGCGAAAGCTGCTGCTAATTTTGGTAATAGGAATAATGCAACAAAGAAGTAGACTTGAATTATTATGGTACTATCAAATTAGAACTGTAATGTAGTGGTGTTGGCCTTCAGGTTTGTCTGTCTCATAATTAAGTATGTATGTAATGTTGTAAGTTCCTGTCCATAAGGACATGTGAGTGTGTAAGAAACTGCTAAAAATATTTGAAAGCATCTTCTGTAATCATGACCATGCAGCTATGTGGGGTACAGTCAAATTCGTTGGTAGGAATGTGTGATATTGTGTAGAATCAAAGTCATTGGTGAGAATATGTGATATTGTGGAATATCTACGACCTACAAATAATATGTCATAAATAAATATGGTTCAAATGGCAAGATCACATAGATTAAGGATTCTCTTTAAATTATTTAGGTAGTGTAAATGAAATTTATTAAATAAATTGGTTTCAAATATATGTTATGGAAATGAAATTTAAGAAACAGGGAAAATAAAACCGTGCAAATATCGCCTCTATGGATTCATCTATCATAGGTAAGCATTTTCTTCAATGACTATGCTAAGCTTGCAGGGTGTTATACGATTATTGTTGATTGCATATTCTTTATCAAAGTATTCTTTTGTTGTATTTGTGTTCTTCAATTTATGTCTTACGATGTTTCATTTGCAACATCTGGTGCAAATGCTAGTGTATGTTCCAATGCAACACATCATTCCTACCTTAAGAACTAAGGCTATAATCACTATGGCCATAATATTGATTAAAGGAATGCTACTTTTGACATGGAAGAGATGGTAAGCTTTTTGCCAGAGAACCTTTTTACCAATTCAACGTGCGAATTGAGAAAAAAAAATCAGTTTTCATTGCTTGGTAATTATGGTTAATCAACTTTCTCTAATATGGTGGGGTCACTTTTCACTTTTTTTTTATAATAAAAATCACTCTACTTGAAATGTGATGATTTTTAAGTAAATAGGTTTGCATTCCTATTAGATGTTTCTTGCATTTGGGTTGCGCCTCTGCTTTTTGCACGAGGAAAATATAACACTTGCCTCTAACTTTTTATATGAAACCTCAAACCCCATACAATTTAAATACATGCAGAGTGCATCGCTTACGAAAATAGAATATTAAAGTAACATAGGGAATAAAAGCATATTAATATAATACGAATATTAATATGGTTTGTTCTCAATACAACTTGTAGATATTTTTTTAGAAATTTCATATGAATACTGAAAATGAAACGAATGAATCATTGAGATGTATTATAAAATAGAACAATGTATGGATCCAAATCCTTTGAATAATATTTTAGTAAACATGGTATAAAACATATAACAATATTTCCTTGCACCTTGTAACAAAATTGAACAATTGAGACAATGAGAGAAGGTGATAAGTATGCTTTCAGATTTTGGTTTACCTAAATA
The DNA here is from genome assembly GCA_000404065.3 of Pinus taeda. Taxonomy (NCBI): domain Eukaryota; kingdom Viridiplantae; phylum Streptophyta; class Pinopsida; order Pinales; family Pinaceae; genus Pinus; species Pinus taeda. The sequence continues at coordinate 21,445 of APFE031589208.1, read as the reverse complement.
TTTTTTGGCAAAGGATATCCATACTTGTTTCTCAACGAATATCTCTCCTACAACCTTATTGGATGATGACATCCTTGAAAACATATGGACATGTAAGGAATTATGTTACACTCATTTAATTATTATTATTATTATTATGAAGAATGCACACATATTTATAAAGAATTGAGGTCAAAGATGGATGAAAAGTCATTGATGCAAATTTTCATAGGATGTGTTGATAATGAGTTAATTTACTAGAAGTGGGATCCCTAGAAGGGAGATTTATTTGTAGGTATGCTATTTTCAATGAAAGACAAATGTTCAAAACTACTAACAAAGGTGTGGAGGTGCATAAATCTGTTGAAATTCAAGAAAAAGAAAAAGATTAGACACCATTAGAAGAAGATGTTGTTGGAAATGATGAGCAACCATTACAACAAAATGAAAAGTAGGAACAAGAAGAAGAAAAATATGAATAACAACAAAATATACATCTATTATGATTAAATTTTCTACAAAATTTATCAATTCATTGGCCTACCATGCCACATAAGGCTTCACAAAGGTTTCCCACTCAAAATAGATTTTATTTACTGATGAAGGTTAGCCTTTGTATTTGTAGGAAACATGTGAAGGAGAAAATAATATCAAATGGAAAAAGCATATACAAGAAGAGATAAAATCTGTGAATGACAATAAGACATGGGATTTGGTTAATGACCAAGTGGAGGAAAGGTTTTAAAGAGTAAGTGGGTATATAAAATAAAACATGAATACAAGGAAAATCAATGAAGATTTAAAGCAAGGCTATTTGCTAAAGGATTTGGGAAATTAGAAAAATTTCTCGCTAATTATCAAATGTCATCAATATTAGTACTTAGTCTTGTAGTTGTGCTAGGCTTAGAATTGGAGAAATTAGATGTCAAAATATCCTTCCTTCATGGAGAATTGGAAGATAAAATTTATATGGAGTAGATGAGAAGGTTTCAAAATAAAAAGGCAAAGAAAAATTGGTCTATGGATTAAAGAAGAGCCTCTTTGGACTAAAACAAACACCATGTTTGTGGTATAAGAAATTTAATTAATTTATGTTGGAACATCATTTTTAAGGAGGAGAGGTTGAACATTGTTCCTTGTAATATATGTTGTGAAGAAAAATACACTATCATTGCTATATGAGGATGGTATGTTGGTTACTAGAGATGATAAGAATATGATTAACGAGTTCAAGAAGGATTTGGGCAACCAATTTGCAATGAAATATTTCAGTCAAAAACAACAAATATTGGGCATGAAGATGATATGTGATAGAAGGAATAATATAATTTGGTTGTCATAAGGAAAATAGGTGGCTGATAGGATCAATTTGAAGGATTACATGCTAGTTGGTACACCTCTTGAATTCCCTTCAATTTGAGTTTTGATTCTTTCCCTTGTGATGACAACAAGAAAGGAGGAAATGAGTGATATTTCTTATGCTTTGGTAGTAGGTAGCTTGATGCATGACAGAGGATGTACTTGAATCGATATTGCACATCCAATGGGAGTAGTTAGTAGGCTCATTGAAAATTTAGGAAAACAACACTAACAAGTAGTAAAATGGATTTTCAGGTATATCAAAGGTACTAGTCATTATTGTTTATGTTTTAGTAATATTAACAATCTAATTGAAGGTTATATGGATGCAAATATGGCTACAAATATGAACCTATATATTGTTGATAGGTACAATAATGTCTTGGGTGTGTAGACTATAGATAGTAGTATCCCTCATTACAATAGAGCCATAATACATAGCTATAAGATAAGATTGCAAATAGATGTTATGGATGCAACGATTCAAGGAGAGCTAGGAAAAAACAAGAATAATATGTAATGTATTGTGGTAGTCAGAGTGTAACTAATTTGGTAAAAACAACCAATGTATCATTCTAAGACGGAGCACATCAAGGAAAATTTTAAGCATGGAAATTTATGTTAAAGTTTAGAAACCTAGTGAATCTTACTAGTTATTAATATGCAAATTATAAAATGTTTGACTATAATTTTGTAAAAATATTCAAATTTCTAATGATCTTGAATTTTTAGGTGAAATGATTGTATACTATAAAATTTGGGCCAATCATTTTTAGGAAAATGGAAATTGATTTGTTTTTTTGTTTGTTTGTTTTTTAATCATAAAAAATTAGCCCACCTTCCAATAGTAGCGCCTAAAATTTTAGGTGAAGCACCTTGATCTCATATATCTTTGGATTCTCTAAGTGCTAGATGATGGGCTACTATAGTTAGAGAAAATACACATACACTTAGGTTAACAATTATTTTGTCATAGATAAGCATAAGATTGTTATATGTGCTACCAAATCAAATCAAATAAAAAAACTATAATATTTTCTAGACCTCTTCATGCGTTAGAAAGTTACTAAAATAGTCAAATGAGTCATGATTTTAGGCACATATTATTGACTATAAATGGTATATGAATGGACTAGGAGTTCTCATTTCTAACCAATAAGAAGTGAGTTTCTATAAAGTAAATAAATTGAGTGAGTGAATGTGACGTGAATAGGCGAAGAATGAGTAAGTTAGAAGGCTCAAAGCTTTAAGTATTTAATTTATCTAATTTATTAAAACTACTAAGAAATTCCTAATAGTTTTTCTCATTAATTTTTTTTCACATAATGTATTGTTCATAACTTTTATCATCTTACCTAATATTTTTGTTAAAATTTATTTGGTTAAATGTTTTTTAATACTTTTAAATTATTAAAAAATAATGCAAGAAATCCCTTTCTATTTTAAAATACATTAAAATCAATTAACCTTAATATTATTAATAATTATCCCAAAACTTCTATCTCATATATATATATATATATATGAAGATTTCCTTTCCATAATCTTCAATCACAATCACATTAATTATATATATGGCAGAATTCTACACAAAAAATTCTTCTTAATCTCCTGCTCAAGAAGAGGTCTCTTTCTCCTCAGATTGTAACGATCAGATGACTCCTTAGGAGGAGCTTCACTCGGTTTTGGTTGATCAACATTCTGTTTGTCATCGTTGTATATAATATTGACCATCTTTACATAGTTTCCAACACGCGAACAGTTTTTGGTTGTGGCAGGTTTGCTTGTTTCTTCATTCTTCTCAAACTATTCTTCTGTTAATAGAGTATCAAAAAGAGTAGCCATCACAGTGTTCTTGTTATGATTCCACTGCAGGCATGTCCTCTTTGAATGTTTCTCTTGATTAAAAGTGTCGAAATTATCCATGCCCAAAATTTCGATATTGAACACTATGTTAGAACTATGAGTAGACTTGGCTAGTTGTGAATTGTTATTTATTTTAAATAATGGTGTCTTAGAAGGCTTGCTACTGGTAGTAGATGCCTTGCTTAAACGTCGCTTCAATTCTAATACTTCGTTCGTAAGCAGCTTCAAAGACTTAGTCAACCCTTCCATATCGAAAGAGTTTTTATCTTTTGTTCTACTGGAAGAGGCTTGGTTTTTATTACCAACTTATTTGGACTCCTTAGAATCTTCATCATCTATGATAACTCTGATAGATCACAAGTCCTTTTCTATAGCAAGAGCTTTTGCAAAGTTTAAGGCCAATGTTTCTTTCACAACTTTCTTTACAAAAACGAAAACATTAGTCGGAAAGGCAGATGCGTAATAATCTTTAGTGATGTCATCGCAAGGTTGCACATTAGCGGGGAACTTGTTCAACAATGGCATAAATGCTAGATCTTAGACTTTTGTAATCCATATTGATAATGAGATTGTATTTTGGAATAATCACATCATTTAGATTTGGTCGACATTTCAAACCATATAATGTGGTTCATCCTTAGGATAAAGGAAAAAGGTTTGTCCTAAGGATGAACCACATTAGATGGTTTGAACCGTCGACCAAATCTCAATAATTTGCATAAATATCTAATTAAAATCTTTGATTCTTTCCTTATCTCCCACTTTCAAATTCCCAACTTGTTCAACAACATGGTTGGTGTCTTATTGTCAGCAATTCTTTCAAGAAACAACTTCTTAAACTCCCTCCAATTTTAGATTGAATTGGATAGAAGACTCTGATACCATACAAACGCTCTACCTTCTAAGGTATACATAAAGAGTCTGCAAGCAACATCATTGAAACTTACCTCAAGAATCCGTATATGCATGTATAACTTGTCTATATGATATTCAACTTTGGTTTTCTTTTTCGAATCAAAGTTTGATAATAACTTTTCCATATGTTTGGGAATATTGTGAATATTGTAAGAGCGAGTGGCCTTTGGGCCATCCAATCCAAATCTGCATCATCCATGTCTTTGTCTTTGTCCTCCTCCTCTTCTTTTGAATCTGAAGAAGCTTCTCCCTCATTGTTAGGATTTGCGATGTAGTCAGGGTTCTCGTAAAAAAAATGAAAATCTTCTCCTTCACTGTTTAGATTCTCCTCAATAGTTGGAAGTTCCCCTCGCTTCTCTGTAGGTTTAGCCAACTCTTCAAGGGTTGTGGTAACTAAATCTTCCACTGACGAAACAAGTATGCCACAGGGAGTTACTTCTTTCTTTATAGGCTTAAGAGGCATAATCGCAGCAACAAGGAACATACCAAGAGCTCTCACAAAATTATGGGTGATGGGTCGTATAGTCCAGAGTTGATCGTAAGTAACCTCAAATGCTTGTCCCGGGATAAACTAAACAATTTCTTCATTTTAAGGAGTATGAGTGGGAGTGGGGATGGGAATATTGTTTCTTTGCACAATTTATTTTTTATTAGGACGTGGTGAGTTATGAGCCATAAAAAGGTGGCTTCCCTCCTTCTAGTGCTAGAATGTTCATGGTGCTAGATACCGTCAACATGCAAGGGGGTCTCTCCAATGTAAAGTGAAAAGTCCTAATTATACTTCCCATTATTTGGTGTGGGAGCCATTTCGGAAATGGCCCAACTGCCATATATTCTTAGATATATGCCTTGGCTACAATGTTCAACTTGAGAGAGTGATTCACAAGTGCTTTTAGATTAGTAAGTGAGTATTCCTTGTGGAATGTTCAACTGCAGAATCTGTCAAGGTTCTTCTACCAAAATGGGAGAGAAAAGTGAGTCCTTTAAAGACAAGTAATAATACAAATATAGAAAATACACACAAGCATGTACATATGAATGAATAGTTGGAAAACTAGAGAAATAGTTCATATAGAAGCAATGACTGTTAAAACACATACAACATGCCTTCAACAAGATAAGTACCAAAACCACAAAAATAGTTCAATTTCCTTAGTACAAATGAAAACAACATACATCGCAAACATTCGAAGAATAGTCTTAAAATATTTACAACATACATATGAAAGTGTGCTGGCTCAACGAGCTTATGGATTAAGAAAAAAGTTCCAAGATACATCAACATAGTGAACAATACTAGCTCTAATAGTGGAGCGTTAGAGTAACCACATGCTCCTCCAAAAGAACTATTTTCCTCTCTAATATCTAGTAGGAGGAGCCAAGGTGAAAAGTCCCTTACATGAGCTTTGAGGGTGCATATATAACAAATGGTGTGACCATTCACCTCCCTTATGACTCTTGGACTACCCTCATGATTGTTTGAGCTCTCTATGACTCTTTGACTCCTCCATGACTTTTCACATTCTATGGATGACTCTTGGAATTCCACTTTACATTACATTTATCCAATATTGAATTTACATAATCCAAAAATGATGTGGAAAATGATGACCCATGACATGACATGACATGACACTGGTGACATGGACTGCATGATGATGCGGTAATGTCAAGCTACTCTTTGCTGCTGCTTTCCTTGTGTATTATTGAGAGATGGGACATGCTCTTCTTCTTCCTCCTCCATATGGATTGAAGATAAGGAGTCTTCAATGTGATATTTATTTCCAGCTTCTGTTGCAATTTGGTGTCCCTTTGTCTTTCTTGATTGATCAACTTGCTTTCGTAGTTTCGAATGTGTTTTCTAGTAGTGTATCTTATCCATCACCCTGTCATAACATGATAAAATACCTACAACTGAAATCCAATCATGAAAATATGACATTAGTGCGATAAAAGCCCTAGTCTAACATGCTTCGTGATGACGACTAACTTAGTTGGGACTGGGTAACAGGCTGAGAGACAAGCTTAAGGATTTTGCAATTTCACAACTCAAGAGGTCAAGGGCTAGCACTGAGCCTTGAGACTGCGTAGTGTGCAGTTCAGGGAGGTCAGGGATAGTCATCTGCGTAGTTGAGGAGCTCAAGAGGTCAGGCTCAGGGCTTGGGGCTTGAAGATGCCCACTACCTAGTTCTGGAGGGACAAAGGCTAAGGAGATTGCACAATTGCACAATTCAAGTAGTCAAGTCTAAGGCTTGATGCTTAAGACTAAGCAGTGCATAGAAGAGGATGGTTGGAGGCAGGGGCTACATAGTTCTGGAGCTCAAGTGCTAAGGTTGAGCACTAAGATTACATAGTGCACAGTTCTAGAAGGCAAGGGCTGTGTATTGAGCAGCCAAGAAGCAAGGTTGAAGTGTGAGGACTTAGACTACGCAATGCATAGTTCCGGAATGCTGAGTGGGGAAAAGTTGCTTGGGCAGGAACTTTTCTAGATTTGGCTAAGTGTGGGATCAATGAGATCAAAGTGAACAATGATTAAACTTAAGTATGATCACACACCTAGAACAGTTGGCGACATAAAATTGATCACTCAGAACACTTGAACAACATACTTCCCTCAATGCGACAATATTGCAACAACTTACCCCAAGTGCGATACTAAAGATACATTTTGTGATGACAATGATGACATTTGTGCGACAATACTTAAAACTTTGGGATTGAGTGTGATGCACATCTACATAGTAAGAATGACTCATTAAAACCAAGTTTACCCCTTGAAACAACCAAAACCACATCTATGCAATGTGCGGTGCTTTCCATGCTAAAAGATGACACTTTGATTTTCTTCTAAACGGGACAAGAATAGTTAGAGAAAACACATGTGGTAAATCTTAATACTTGCAGTGACAAAATTAAAAGTAAAAATAGGCTCCAAAATTGGATGTAGGCCAAAATTTTGGAGGGTGTTGTAGCAACGACAATAGAAGCCCATGGTATTGGGTTTGAAATCTCACAGTTTTGTCCCATCGTATGTGGAAAAGTAAAATTAAATGAGAATTAATTATTCAGTGAATGGGTGTCATGTCCTTTTCAAATTTATATTGCCCTTCATGAAGGGTTATGAGAAATTATAAAAGGAGAAAGTATTGAGAGAAAATGGGAAGCTGAAAATGTAGTATTATTTTCAGGAAGTGGATGAGCAAATATTGAATATCAATCCAATAGCAAAAAATGTCAAATTAATTTCAATAAAGTCAGGAATTTTCGTTATAACTTATTTTCGTGGATTTTTTAGACCATAAAATTTTAAGGAGATACATGCAATATCTCAGGGTGCATGCGATAAAAATTTCAAATATTTGTTCATTATACTTTTTGAGATAATCCTTGTGGAAGTTAGGAATCTTGAATGCTCGTGAAATTAGCTTGAAATAAGTTACTTATGAAATTTCAGTATAACTTATTTTCTAGGATTTTTCAGACCATGAAATTTTGAGATGAAGGGGATATCTTAAGGTACATATGGTCAAAATTTTAGAAATTTGTTTGTTATAATTTTTGAGATATGCTCTGTGAAATTAAGGGCTCCTTAGTGCACCATAAATTAGCTTTGAATACGTCAATTTTGCATTTTTTTCTATAACTTATTTCTTGGGATGTTTCAAATCATAAAATTAGCAGAAGATGCAGGCGATATTTTATTGATTGATGAAGGTGAACATTTGTATTTGTAGGGAGCACGTAAAGGAGAAAATAATATCAAATGGAAAAACCCTATGCAAGAAGAGCTAAAATATTTGAATGATAATAAGACATGGGATTTGGTTAAATGACCACGTGGAGGAAAGGTTTTAAAATATAAGTGGGTATATAAAATAAAACATGAATATAAGGAAAATCAACAAAGATTTAAAGCGAGGCTAGTTTCTAAAGGATTTGGGCAAGAACGAGGTATTGCCTTTAGAAAAATTTCTTGCTAGTTATCAAATGTCATCAATATTAGTACTTAGTCTTGTAGTTGTGCTAGACTTAGAATTGGAGAAATTAGATGTCAAAATATCCTTCCTTCATGGAGAATTGGAAGAGGAGATTTATATGGAGTAGCTGCAAGGTTTCAAAATAAAAAGGTAAAGAAAAATCGGTTTATGGATTGAAGAAGAACCTATATGGACTAAAACAAACAACTTGCTAGTAGTATAAGAAATTTAATTAATTTATGTTGGAACATAATTTTTAAGGAGGAGAGGTTGAACATTGTTCCTATATAATAGGCATTGGAAAGAAAATAAAATTGTCATTGCTATATGAGGATGGCATGTTGGTTACTAGAGATGATAAGAATATGATCAAGAAGGTGAAGAAGTATTTGGGAAGCCAATTTGCAATGAAATATTTTGGTGTGAAACAACAAATATTGGGAATGAAGATGATATGTGATAGAAGGAATAATATAATGTGGTTGTGTTGAAGCCCCAAAAATCGGGTCTACAACAAGGGGGATACCCAACTAGTCCGGACCTTGAAAGCAACTCCTTTTCCGTTTGGGATAGTGGGTCCAACTGGGGATAATGGGACTAGTTTCCCAAATTGTTTGTGATGATGCTAAGAAATGATGTTTTCCTTTCTAAAAAGTTTCTGAATAAAATGCTTTTAATCTAAATCTACTCTATCACATGCAATTTTATTCTAATGAATGTAAACATCTAATTCTAAAACTATCACGGGATTAACTCTTAACTTATGCGATCTAAAATAGTTTCTATCAAAAAGTGGTAATAAAGATCATTCACTTGCTATGAGAAAAGAATTCATTAAAAGTGAATTGTTTCGTATAAGAAATTAGTTGAAACAATTGTGAGAAGCATATCGCATAATAAGTTATTAATACACTCGGCATAAACAGAATAGTTACCACCGTACAATAGTGCCAAATGATAACTTAAACATTCAAGCTTTCATATATAAACAACTGAACATAACATATTACTTGACACATAAGCATAAATCGTTAAGAGATAAAAGTACCATTGATAATAAGTCCTACTCATGAGCTTCAACAATATAGATTTATCTTCTCATAATTCAATATCTACTAAGAGTACAGAAGTGCATTTCAGTAGTAGACACTAAACACAAATATCAATAAATCTCGTTCCATTCATTCATCAAAATCTCCTCAGAGGGTGCAGAAGTGTATGTTTTAAAGAACTGTTTTTGACAAATTTCTAGACCCCTCTCTAAATGCATGAGAGGGGTTTAAATACTACCAAGTAAAGACTAAAAATAGTTTATTACAAAAATATAGGAGGATGTTTAAATGACCATCCTCATCTAAGGCAAAAATAAATCAAAATAAAACTAAAAATGTATCTGAAAATTAACTATGCATCTGTTCTCTTAGATCACAAGCATTCAACATCGGCTTGAGGAGTGTCGGTTCGCTGACCTTAGATTTTAGTTGTCCTGCGAAAACAAAATCAGCAAGCGTTGGTGCTATCTTCTCGGTGGAATTTGTAAGGCATTTTAGAGTCATACACTAACTGTGTGGTTTCACTAAGTGTTACCAGTAAGTATCCCAATTTAACTTGGTTATCTTTTTGATTGACTCTACCTTTTCTTCAACTTTATGTCTCCAACTTGTCTACAGTTGTTGTGCTTTCGGAAGAAATCCTGGAGTGGTTTCCGATATCAGGTTGGCTTTGTGCAGATTTTCATTAACACAATCAATGACATTGCTTGCTATTGTCACTGCTTCTTCCGCTGCCTATTCTGCCTTTTTGATCTATGCATCCCACTTGTTGAACAACATTTCTTTGTGGGATTCATTGATCTTGGGCAACCCTGCTTTCTTGCCTTCTTCCAATTCCTGCCAATTCAAATAATCTCAAACTTTCTTATCAATTAAATCATAATCAAGTCGCAAAGCCACGAATTGACTTGTGATTTTGTTGCTCATCTCGCAGTGAGAGTTCCACTTCGATATTCTTTGGCAAAGTATGTCCTGCTGTTGCAAGAATTGATCATTCAAGGCAAGGGCTTCTATGATAAATTTTGTAACGCTGGGTTCATCTTTGTGCTTTTCTATTGTGGCCTGTAATAGCTGCTCTTTTTCGGCTAGACTGCTTTGATAACCCAGCTGCATCTGTTGAAAGTCTTGTTGTAATTTTTCCAATTTTTCTTCTGCTTCCCATCTAGCGTTGGCCTGCTGTAACTATTGCTGCAAAAATAGGATTTTATCCTCCTTATCCTTAAGCAATAGTTGTACTCCAGATGCTTTATCAATAGTAGCATAAGCATAAGCTCTTGTGATCTGGAATAACTTAGTCAGGTTTTCTGTCAGATTAGTGGTAGCGTCTCACCAAAGGACATCCAGCTGCTCTGCCTCAGGTGAGAGCATGCTGTCTAGTTTTCGTTTCTTTCTTTGTCTCCTGACCACTGCTTTGTGCCGCGGACTGTAAAACACATCTAGAGGAGGGATTTCCTCTATCTTTAGCATGATTTTAGATGATGGAGCTATGGGAATGTGCTCAGTTTCTGGAGCATTGATAACTGCTTCAATAACCATTTCTGTCATTGTCTATGCTAGATTCCTTGGTGTCTCGATGTTTTTCTCCTCGGTGTTGATCAATTCATTAAATGTTTCCCACTCTTTCTCTAGCTCTGTTCTTAATGGCTTTGTTGGCTGGATGACGGGAGCGAGAACTTCCACCTATGTTGGTGATAACACTTGTTGTTCTGGATTTTCTTTAGATTGGGCAGTATCCCTGATTGATCCTTCACTTTTATTGTGGTCGCTCTCTGACCATCTAGACCATTCTGGTGATTCTCTTCCAGACTTAGATTTAGACTTGTTGGGCCCCGAGCTTCCACTTATACTGATTCTGGGAGTGGGTTCCCTTATTGGTTCTAAGCGCAACTTGTCCAAGGGAAGATTTGCCAATCTTTGTTCTCTATAGAGTTTAAACTCTTGGAATTCTACTGGGCCAAACTGGATTTGGGCCATGTGTAAGATGTCTCTGAGTGTGCTCTTCTGCTGGAAGATGTCATCGAAGAGATCATCTTCCTTAGTGAACACCTTTATTTTAACAGCTGTAGTAAAATTCTTTATTACATCAAAGGGATCAATCTGTCTCCCTGGGAATTTAAAAAATCGTAGACTCAACATGTTGTCTACTTCTATGAAAGTGTGACCTAGATCAAAAAATGCAAAAGCCCCACAGGCCATAGGGAATTGTGGCCAGATTTCCTTTTTCTTGTCTTTTAGTTCTTTGCTCATTCCTCCAACCCCGTAGGTTTGGTAGGCTATTTCACGAGCCATTAGCTTGTCTGGAACATACAAGGGAAGTACATGAGGGGAATCAATTCTTCCAAATACTCTTATGTAAGTGAAAAATTCTTCTCTGAACCATCTTCCGACAGGGGGAATATCAATTTCGGCCTCAGGAGAAAATCTTAGGCATCTTTATTATACAACATTTTGTGAATGGGTAGCATAACTCCATGGCAAATTCTATAAAAATATGGTGTAAACTTAGAATCCCACAATTCCTTATGATAGACTTGAATGGGCAAGGGATTATGTACCATCCATTTCCAACCCATGAGAGGAAATCTAGAAACAAAACAAATAGCATCCATGACATAAGCAGCTAAAAAGAAAGGAGGATAAATCCTTTGAGAGGGAGTCCTTTTAGACCAATAATTCCAAATAGCGGAGGTTAAGTTATCAGACAATATTTGAGCCCAGTCCATAATAGTGGCGTTGGTAGCCGCATGCAGTAGGGGTAGCCACTCAGATGAAAATTGATTGATATTAGGTTTTCCAAATAACCTACATAACATTGCAGCAGTGAAACAATATGGAGAGGAGAGGGAACCAATATTGTACATACATGTTTGTCTTTCTTTAAAGGCTCTTCCTTTGCTGACCAGGTTTTGGTGCATTCCGCCAAATCTTCGTTTTCCTTGGCGAATTTCTCCACGAACTATTTGTTATAGCTAGCCTGCAGCTCTGGTAAATGATACATGTGTCTTAAATTTTGTGGGGTGAATGACCCAATAACCTCCTAGTTTCGCGACTTGAATTTCCTGTCTGTTACATCAACATCGTCTATCACCCATTTAACCATATCTGTATAGGGAAGTATTTTAGCCCTTGCTGCTATACGGTGCAGGAATGAGCACGCAAGCTCTGTGAGTGATGCTTCAGATGACCTACGTGCATCTGCCGTAATTGTAACTTCCATGACTCTCAGGTTTTCTTCCTCTAGTAGACTATACATGCCTTCCCAAGTAGATATGCCTGCTTCTCTAGTATAGATGGTGTCTGTGAATAAGGGCGTCATCTCTATTTTCTTAGTAACTGGAGCTTTTCCCTTCTTTCCCATTACGTTCTGCACACTGCTCTGTATATTGTTCTGCGTACCACTCTTATAAGTTCACAAATAGAGAACTAAGCCATAATGAGAAAGATAACAAATGATGGTAAGTAATAAGGTGACGGGAAAGCTCTTAATTTCAAAATTATATCAAATATATCACCTTACATGAAATAACTTTTCGCTTAGATCTAAATCCTTTCTCATAAATAACCATCAATAAAGCACTAAGTTGACATTAATGCTCATAACTTGGATATCAGATTACGAGAAACATTTCATTGAACGATGAGCTCTTTTGATATGTGATAAAGCGATTTTGCGATTTGCTTGTGCAATATCACAGATCGTAATATCGCTAATCATTTTTGTTAACAATCATTTGTTTCATTATGCGACTACAATATGTGATTTGCGAGATGTTTTATCGCACATCGCAGGATCGGGATGTTTTATCTTAGGTGGTGCTGCGATATATGAAATCTGTGAGATGCGATGAGTCTGTATGGCGTGTGATCTCGTTTCATCGCGTTTTCGCAATTCCGAAAGTTTCTTTATATGATATCCTCCTTTACCCTTTTGTGATGTGATGTTCATTATTAAGAGAACGGTTTTATTTGAGACTTATCATAATACTTAAGATTTTGCGTTTGCAGATGTTTTTCCTAAGTTTATGATAGTGTGTTTTATTCAAAGGGAATTATAAGTGCTAGTTTTTTTATTCTTTTAGAAGGGTCCCCATTTATTTAGTGTTATTACTAATACTAAATAAAAAGGGGGTTTTTGCTAGCCACAACAGGTTGTCATAAGGAAAATAGGTGGCTGATAGGATCAATTTGAAGGATTACATGCTAGTTGGTACACCTCTTGCATTCCCTTGCATGGAAAGCGTAGTTAGTAGGCTTATTGAAAATTTAGGAAAAGAACATTGACAAGTAGTAAAATGGATTTTGGGTATATCAAAGGTACTAGTCATTATTGTTTATGTTTTGGTAATATTAATGATGTGGTTAAAGGCTATATGGATGAAAATATGGCTATAAATGTGAACATTAGAAAGCTGCTACGAGTTACCTATATATTGTTATTGGGTCAAGAATGTCTTGGGTGTGTAGACTATAGAGAGTAGTATCCCTCTTTACAACAGAGCCAGGATACATAGCTACAAGATAAACTTGCAAAGAGATGTTGTGGATGCAACGATTCAAGGAGAGCTAGGAAAAAACAAGAATAATATGTAATGTATTGTGATAGTCAAAATGTAATCCATTTGGTAAAAACAACCAACCAACATATCATTCTAAACGAAGCACATAAGGAAAATTTTAAGTATGGAAATTTATGTTAAAGTTTAGAAACCTTAGTGAATCTTACTAGCTCTTGATATGCAAATTGTAAAATGTCTGGCTATATTTTATAAAAATATTCAAGTTTCTAATGATCTTATATGTGAATTTTTAGGTGAAATGATTGTATACTATAAAATTCGGGTCAATCATTTTTAGGAAGATGGAAATTGATACGGTTCCTAGAAACAACCTTTGGAATAGATTAGACAAGCTCGAAGGTTACCTTATTTGGCATTTACATCAACAAGCTCGAAGACTATTTAGAGGAAGCAAGATGTGCTTGCACGATCTTAGCTGGGATAGTCGTCATCCTTCTTCTCTATGCTAACGATATTGTTCTTCTTGCAAGGTGCCCATCTGATCTTGATAAGCAACTCAGGCTTCTTAAGGATTTTTGCTCTTCCATGGGTATGACTGTTAGCACTGACAAAAAAAAAGTTATGATTATCAAATCCAAGAAGGACACTTACGCTACTTTTAGGAATGACAATAATAACTTGGAGGAAGTGTAATCTTACAAGTACCTAGGAATTGATGATGGAAATTTATGTTAAATTTTAGAAACCTTTGTGAATCTTAATAGCTCTTAATATGCAAATTGTAAAATGTCTGGCTATATTTTATAAAAATATGCAAGTTTCTAATGATCTTATATGTGAATTTGTAGGTGAAATGATTGTACACTATAAAATTCGGGTCAATCATTTTTAGGAAGATGGAAATTGAAATATATATATATTAATATATATATATATATATATAATAATATATATATCATGGAAAATTAGCCCACCTTCCAATATTAGCCCTTAAAATTTTATATGAAGCACATTGTTCTCATACATCATTGGATTCTCTAAATGCTAGATAATGGGCTGCTATAGTTAGAAAATATACACATACATAGAAGTTAACATAAAAAATTCCAATAGATAAACACAAAATTTTTATTTGTGCTACCAAATCAAATCAAATAAAAAAACTACAATATTTTCAAGACTTCTTCATGCTTCTAAAAATTTACCAAAATAGTCAAATAAGTCATGATTTTAGGCACATATTGTTGGCTATACATGTTATATGAATGGACTAGGAGTTCTCATTCCTAACAAGCAAGAAATGAGTTCGTATAAAGTAAATAGATTAAGGAGTAAGTGAATGTGACGTGAATAGGTGAAGAATGAGTAAGTTAGAAGGCTCAAATATTTAATTTACCTAATTTATTAAAACTACTACACATTTCCTAATAATTTTTCTTATTAATATTTTTCACATAATGTATTGTTCGTAACTTTTATCATCTTACTTAATATTTTTATTAAAATTTATTTTGTTAAATATTTTTTAATGCTTTTAAACTATTAAAAAATAATATAAAAATCCCAATTTATATTTTTTATGAAAATAATATAAAAATTAATTATATTCAATACAACATTAACTTCCTGCTTGAATGGCAGAATACAATCTTATTATAATATAATTGCTTTCTAATCAATATCTTTACATTCATTTAACTATATTTAAACTAGCTATTCTACCTTGTTTAAAATACATTAAATCAATTAATTTTAATAATATTAATCATTGTCTCAAAACTTCTCATCTTTCTATCACAATCTCACACATATATTAATTTTCCATATACATATTTTTAAATAAAGATAAAAGTTTATTCTCCACACCTTCAATCACGATCACATAATATAGATATTTTTGAAACCAATTGATCTTAAAGATATAATTATCCCAAAACTTCTATCTCTTATACATTCATTCTCCATATATATTCTTTTAAATAAATATTAAGATTTCTTCTCCACGATGGCATATTTTATATATATATATATAACTTTTTTAGATTAGATTATATATGTGGGGGACGGTTTGGTATCTTGGCATAAGAAGTGGGTTTTGCTTTCCCCCTACTTTAATGATACCATCTTATCTTATTTCTTTCGCCCTTCGAAATGTCGGCCGCATTTCTCAATCTATTCCATTGTTCAGCAAACGTATTGTGAGCTTACGTCATTCCCTTCGCCAACCATATCGTCATTATCACGATGACGTGAAATGTTTTAACCGCACGCCAATACGCTGCTCTCCACTGTCATTTTGATTCACTCCAGGAATGCATCGGAATGAATTGATAACGTTGAACGAGGAGTCTAAAGTGCTCCAGGTCAGTTTGAATAGATGACTTTTGAGCTTTAGCCTACCCAACCAATAAAATTACATTCCACCTTTAAAGTGCTCAAGGTCAGTTTGAATAGATATCTTTTGAGGTTTAGCCTACCCAACCAATAAAATTACAAACCTTCTTCACTTACTCAATCATATCATACTAAACGGACAACTTTGTTATAAATTAACATCCACAACATTTCTCCCAATACATTGAGATCCAATTTACTAATCGTAGCTGCGCCAATATCAGGATGACGTCGCAGCAGAAATCAAAAGAAATAGCTATGCCTCCTGAGAAGAGGAATATTTCGAGGAGAGGAATATTACGTTAATTAATTTAATAATAACGATTAAATCTATATTTTATTACTACTATTTTATCAATAAACCTGATGTATAAATTAGCCTCTTATTATTTTTCTTAAATTTAATAACAACAACATTTTATCAAGATTAAATCTATAAAAATATAATAATAACAACATTTTATTAAGATTAAATTTATATTTTATTGCTATTACTTTATCAGTAAACCTGATGTATAAATTAGAATTAGCCTCTTTTGTTTTTGGATGGTCATACACAATGATAGGGTAATTAGTTTTCATAAATTTGATAATAAATCTATATGGTGAATTTAAAATTAAGCTAAATATATATTATAAATATTTGAGAATTCTTAATAGGTTATAGTAATCAATAAAGAAATGGCCATGATTATTCCAATAAATGCAACTTGCTTCTTCCAAAATGTTTTTAATTAGTTAATATAATGACCCAAAATGGAATACTATATTATTTAGATTTCAAATTTTGTGAAGAAACTTTTTAATTTTTAGATGGTTTTCTATATATTGAAAACTTCTTAAATCATAGTTACTATAAAAAACTAATACAATTATTTAAATTAAATAGTTAATAGATATATGTAAATATCAATCCATGATAAACATCAAAACAACTTGCTCCATGGTATATCTCACATTACACAAATTAAAAAAAAAAAAAAGTCATACAAATTAACTAAATCATAACATTATTTTAAATTATTATTATTATTAATTATAAAAAAATTAGTATATTAGTTGAACATATATACATTTAAAAAATATGTAACAATATTTTTAATCATGAAAATTCACCACCATTTTACTCTAGAAAATTTTACCTTGTAAATATCTCATTTTAAAATACTATTTGCCAATATCACATGTCCAATATGACATGTGCTAAATTAACATTTTCTTCAATTTAATTAATTTGAGATAAAATAATTAAAAAATTTAACTAATTTAGATAAAAACTATAATAAATATTCCATAAAATTCAAAACTCTACCTTTCAACTGACAATTAATAATAAAAATTAATTATAAAAATACTATTTAAAATAAACATATTTTATTAATATAAATATAAAATTAATTTAATAACTAAAAAATTATAATATCTATATTTTAATTAATTTTAATATATACCAGGTTTTTTTACTAAATATATAATCTAAAAATTATTATAGTGTATTCAGAAGAGTTAATTGATAATCTAATGGTTAAAAAATGATAAGACGCAAAATATTCATAGCTATTTTATAGTTATAAAATATTTTTTAAGAATATTATTGTTGTGTAGATTTTTTTTTCAACTCAAGGAAAATGGTGTTTAGATATACAGTTTTGTTAGGGATTGGATGACCAAATATCTCTATCTAATAATTGAACCACATTCGCCTAATCCTTCTGCGAAATATCAATCATCCTCCTTGTTAATGTTTTAATGCAAAACCCAACCCCATATCTCTTCGGCTTCACAACACTGGCTTTGTCTAAATTAGTTCGACATGGTTTTCAATTCCACATTGGAGACTCAAGTGCACAAATCGATATCATGCATGTGAGCACCTAGTTAACTGCAAGAGACAAAGCGACCAAGTTGGACGGTTCTTTTTGGGATAAGATCCACAATGAACCATGAGTATGTACTGTTTGGAACATCCCATGGTGGAACACCAGTACAAACTATAAGATCGATCACCGAACATTTATCTTTTAGTCCACGTTGAGAGGAATTTATAGTTTGATCATTGAGTGATATTTTTTAGGAAATCTCAATGATATCATAATGTTTAGACTTCTAGAATTATTGATATCAATGCTGCAATCTCAATGTGAAGATTGCACAAGAATCCCAAATGATCATCATCATCTTGATCCAAATGATGGCATCAATCGATCATGATGATGATGTACTCATTGAAAGAGTATTTTATTAATCACAAGCTTGTTGTAAAAGTACATAGAAGATCTTCATTATATAGCAATAGAGGAAGCCCAATGTTGGTTAAGGATAACAACGACAATTGGATAGATGCAAGTCCCTATGTGAGCTTACAACTCACCAAACTAGCTCATAGGGAAATGAAGCATTGGAAAATACAATCTCAAACACCCCCTTTAAGCAAAACACAAGGAAATGAAGCATTGGAAAAGACAATCTCAAACACCCCCTTTAAGAAAAACATAGGGAGTAATAAAAGAAGAAAGAAAACAAAGAACGGATCTCAACAACAAGGCTTGATTAGGTACCCATGTACAAACTCTCATAACTAGAAAAAGAGAGAAAAAAATGTAGGAAACCCAACCCACTCCCCCCCAAAAGAGAGAAATATGTTAGTGCTCAAATTATCATGGAGCAAAATTATAGATCCCCACACTGAATGGCAAGAACATAGGCCTACTCCAATCAAGAAGTACAAAATTCTGAAGTACCAAAACTATGAAGATGGAAGTCGCAAAACCTCAATGAGGTCGGTCAATCTCTAAAGTAGGATTGTTATAGAGGCACAAGGGTGGAAAACACTGTCAACTTCTCCAAAAAATGCTTCAAAGAAACTAGGTGTTGGTAAGGAACCAGGATAAAGGCTTCAAACAAAAGCAACACCATCAACCAACAAACAAACAATGTTGCATGTAAATATGGAAAATTTCATACAACAACACTCCTAAAGTTGCATGAACACTGTCACCATCACACAAATCAAACACAAAGTAACGACAACAATATTTTTCACAATCTAATTAGCCCCCTAAAACACAACTGTGGAAGGAGCGAGAATCAATAGTCTTCATTGTCAGTAAATTCCCCCCTTGAAGCACAACTAAGGGAACAATGGCAATCAACAAAAAACAACCGATGCAACAAAATGATATGAATTCTTCAAGCATTGGTTTAATTGATGCCATGACCATTCATCGATCCATCCACAGTTGATCTTGATGGTTGGCATTGGTCCACAATTCATTGTTTCACGTCTCTTCTGTAACGATATGAATGCTAGAATACTGACTGACCAATAATGTTAATTCTTGAGTAATTTCTTCTAATGGGGTTCTGCATATGGCTTAATTTTTGCCTCTACGAACTCAATATTGAGTGCCACAACATTTTCATCTGGAATGACATTAGCAACCATGTCAACTATTTGTTTATCACAATCAATACAAACATTTTCTTCAAGAACCTTACAGTTGAATGTAGGTGATGAGGCAACAACATGATTGTATCCAAGAACTACTCTTGATGTCTGCACTATAAGTTCAATATGAGTAACAATTCCCTGTCCATTCTTCCCAAGTCCTCCTCTCGTATATCCCATTTTTCTCAGTAATTGGGATAGAAAACCAGTTGTATGCTTTTCAAAACTAAGTGTGACAAAGGCATGTGATGAATCATGATCATGATCATCATCAAGTTTCTAGCATTCGACATGATCAAGTGTGAAAGAAGGTGAGAATGGAAGCTCAACATCTGCTATCTCAATCTTAGATTTTTGCAGATGACTAACCTCCAATTCAAGTTCCTGTTTAGTCTCTTGCAGCTTTTGAATGACCTCATCCTTCTCAATTAATTGTTGTGACAATGCATCATAATCTTGTCTCAAAAGTTGATATTGTTCCAACATTGTTTCTTTTAAACAATTAATTTCCATATCATGTTGTTTATTTTTCTCTTCCAACTGCTTCTTCAAATTTGAGGCAGAAAAAGACTCTTCCTCATTCAAGTCATCTAGGAGGTCAATCTTCTCTTGAAATTCATCTTCAAGCGTCTGCAAATATTTTCCCATAGTTGATTCCAAATGGTCAACCTCAGCTATGGATGTTTGCAATCTATTATTAAGATTTGCATTTTTTGCTTGCAAAAGGGCTACCACTATCTGCAATTGAAAAACCTCTTTATAAATTTCATCTGTTGCCGAAGTTCCTGCAACGTTTTACCCATCTTGAAGAAATTGGTGGATGTGTTTCCACTAACCACATAAATAAAAATTTCTAGAAAGTAAAGTTGATGATTACAAAAACAAAAAATTGCTTGACACTTCTTATTAGGACACAAATAAGACCAAGTTGACAAATTAATTCAAAGAAAACTAACCACCAATTGACACACGAGCCAAAGAGACCCAATGAATCTCAAGTAAAATTTAAATGACCTTCCCTTGGTAAAAAAATAATAATGATTCTATGCTTATATCAAAAGACAACTAGATTTGTGTCTAATCATTGCCCAATTACTTCAACTAGTGAAAACAATACACTAACAACTGCATAAAAAAACATACTTTGTACTGTATGTAGAATTTATTACCAATTTTATGGCCATACAAAATTCAAGTATCCCACAGTCCTTGTTGGGCTTTAACATATAGAATTGTTAAAGGATTTCTAGTCCGGACATCACCTCCATTTTGGCATTTCCTCCCATGGTCGACAATTCAGGGAATGTAAATACTTTTCGGACCATATTGGGTGGTCGATGTAAATGTATTAGAAAACCTGCACAAATGAATCTAGCTAGTAAAGGTTGAACACACAGCTTTGCAGAGCAAAAACACTAAAAGAATCGAAAGAATGATTGATTCAAAAAATAGGTTACAATGCTCATGATATAGCATTACTAGGTGAAGATCCCAAGGTAATGCACCATAGTGGTGATCAATGAGAGGACTCAACACCTATAGAAAGTTTCGGAGAGAACAAGCCAGTTGAAGAGTGAAAGGAGGAGCAAATCAGGGAGTAAATCATGCATAAGAATTAGCAAGTTGTGGAGTGAAAGGAGGAGCAAATCAGGGAGTAAATAATGCAGAAGAATGAGCCAGTTGCAATTGAAAGGAGGAGAAAATCAGGGAGTAAATGATGTAGAAAGGATCTTTCATGTAGTCCCATGCTCTAACTAAGTGCCCGCATGTGCCAGTAAGGAAGGTCCTAGGTGTGTAGTACCTCCAACAGCCCCCTAAACACCACTATGGGGAAAAATAGAAAATGGGCCCAGGCAACTAAGGCCAAAGGTCACCCAAAATACAGTGCAACTTGTACTAAAATTGAGGAAAGAGGGAAAACTTCGTGGCAAACACACC
>APFE031589206.1:6820-18141 GCA_000404065.3 Pinus taeda | reverse complement strand
GCTTTTGGGTTGAATATCTTAAGATCTGAAATATTGGGTTATTGTTTCAAAAGCTTGATCTATATGAAAGTGAAGTGGAAAGCGAATCTGTGAAGGGTGATCTCTCGAGCGCTTGATCAGATCTGGGCATCCGTCTAACTATAGCACACTGGTGATCTGCAAATTTAGCCCTAATCTGATGTACGCAGGTGTTTAACGGTGCCTCTGCGTGGGTACGCAGAGTAGAAATAGGTGAACTACGTGGGTATGCAAAGCAGAAGAAGGGTGACTGCGTGGGTACGCAGCACAGAAATAGGAGAACTGCGTGGGTACGTAGAGCAGCAGTGGTTTAGGTGCATACACAAAGTCAAAGTACTCAGCGCGATAGTATTTCTAGGTGTGTGACTACTGTGGCAGTACGCGGCGTGATAGTGCATCTGGGTGCGTACTGTACGCAGCGCGGTAGAAGAAGCAGTGCGTGGGCACACAGTGCAGCAGAAGGAACTCTGCGGGTATACGCAGAGAAGCAGAGGGTGAAGTGCGTAGCGACGCAGGCCAGAGAAAGGAAAGTTGTGTATTTGTCTTAAGATCTTTTGTTGACTAACTTTTCTGTTGATAAGGTGTTCTGGGTTAGGTTCTGTTATTATTGATCTGGTTATTACAACTGACTGTATAATTTACATGTACTTGATAATCATTTGATGTATATGGATCCAGTTTGAAAATTTATGAAAAGTGGTCCTTGAAAAGAAGTAGGGGGTTTAGCTCCCTTCCAGGAGAGACTGGAAAACGAGAGAGAGTTGTAGCTCTCTGCAGGTTGCAGCCTGCGTACTGGTAAAGGACTGCACCAGTATAAGATCATTGTAAAAGGAGTTTCTAATTTGAAAGAAGATAGAGACATATTGCAGCAGGTGGTTTTCACCCACATTGGGTTTCCACCTTATATCTGGTGTTCTTTGATGTGACTGTCTGTTTTTCTTGCTCATTATTTTATGGTACTGATATGAAAAAATAATTCAAAGTGTAAATAAGGAAGATTTGTTAAAATAACTAGATAATATTGATTCACCCCCCCTCTCAGTATTATTTTCAATAATTGGTATCAGAGCAGGTCCTTCTGAAGAATCTTGATCGCTTGAAGGAAGATCTTTCATCATGAGCAACTACGAGAGGGAAGCCTCTATCAGGCCACCGATTTTTGATGGGACAAACTTCAATTATTGGAAGGTAAGAGTTACTGCATATCTTCAATCTCTTCGTACGGATGTTTGGGATATCATAGAGACAGGCTACACTTTTCCTTCAGCTAATCCTACAGATGCGGACGAAAAGAAGAAATATGAAACAAATGCTAAAGCAATCAATACTCTGCTGGGATGCTTATCTCAAACAGAGTTTGTGAAGGTTATGCAATATAAATTAGCAAAAGAAATATGGGACAAGATTGTCTTGAGCTACGAAGGAGATGAACAGGTAAAGCGTGCTAAACTTCAAACTCTCAGGATTCAGTATGAGAATCTCAGGATGTATAATGATGAAAGTGTGGCTAACTACTTTCTTCGGGTAGATGAGATTGTTAATTGCATGAAAAATTTGGGTGAAGAAATAAAAGAGGCTATTGTGGTTGAAAAGGTTCTAAGGTCATTGTCCCCCAAGTTTGAATCTAAAGTATTTTCAATTGAAGAAAAGGAAAATCTACGAATTCTTACTATGTCTCAGCTACATGGAATTCTAACTGCTTATGAAATGAGAAAGGGAGTTCCATCAGATAGAAGAGAAGTTGCTTTCAAGGCGTCAGGCAAAGGAGATTATTATGAAGCAAGTCACGTACCAGAAGAAGAAGAAGAAGAATCAAATTTTGTCAGAAATCTTCAAAGGGGTTCTGGAAGGTTCAGAGTTAAGTTACCTTTTAAATGCTTTGCTTGTGGAAGAGTAGGTCATTATGCTGCAAAATGTCCTTATAAGGATAAAGGAAAGGAACCTGCTAGATGGAACAAGAAACAGGGTGCAAATAAGAAAAGCTACTACACTCATAAAGATAGTGATGGTCTATCAAATAGTGATGAAGATGAAAAAGGTAATGAATATAAACGGTTAATGGCATTTGAAGATGATGATTATATGGATGCTATAGATGTGGATAACCTTTTTGAAGAAATTACTAGACTCAAGAGATGTATAGAAGAAAAGAATGCAAGTGTACGGTTTTTCATAAATGCATTGGCTGATAAAAGAAGTTAGTTGCCTCATTGCAGCCCATCACCGTAGAAGAACCATTTCAACAACGGGGATTAGATTCTATCTGTGAGATATTTCCACACTCATTGATGTAACACTGCTATATCGTCACTGCTACAAACTACTTCAGATGGTGGACATAAGCAATTCCCCTCAAGCAAGTGAAAGGCTAGGAAGTCATCAACTTAAGCATAATATTATTATCAAGTTTGATGCTCCAATTTTCACTTTTTTTTGAAAATGAAACAAAGTTTTCTTCATTATAACTTTATGGGTTCGCATTGGAAAATGGTATCATATTGAAGCATTTAGCTAACTAGTATTCACAGGGAAATATTCTTCCTAAAACAACTAATAAGAACCTCATATGTATCCTTAAAAGGAACATCTTCCCTAAACAAAGTAACTATCAAACTACTTTGTTGAATTCCTTATGGGATTATTGTGTCATTCCTAAACCTTCTCTAAGTATGTCTCCTTACTTCCTGGTGTATGGAAAAGAATCCATCCTACCTTTGAACATCTACCTTCCTACCCTTCAACTTTCGCAAGAATCCCAGGGTAAGCATTGTCTATTGGTTCAAAGTAGGATAGATACTCTCCTTAAGCTACATGAAGAAAGAAAAAAACCATTTTTTTTTCTCGTCACCAATGTCATATCAAGTGATGGCTTGATAAGAAGCCTGCGTGAAAAAAGGAATTCAATTTGGGTGACCTAGTACTGAAGTGGGACAAAACCCACAAAGATAAGGTGAAACATACTAAGTTCCAATCCCTGTGGATCATACTATTCATTGTGCATGAGAAGATTTTCCATCAAACTTATCATCTCCATTCCTTGGATGGGAATACTGACTCACTTCCTCTAAATTGACAAGATTTGTAACAATATTTTCAATGCGAGTCTAGGTTTGTTCCCTATTCTACGTACATAGTATTTTGTCTTGTTTTTATCCCATGTTCAGTATTTTCATTCTATTTTCTTTCATTTATGTGAATAAGCATAATATGTAAGTGTGTTTTCAAGTTCCAGTCTATGTGGAAGAATTGAAAAGAGTCGTGACATTGCAACGTTTGACTAACCTTCATCCCTTCTTCTTCGACTTGGTTATAGCTTTTGGTTGATGATGTTCTGAAGAAAAATATGATCCTTGCGTAAGGAAATCTTTGTGTCAAACCATGATATCCATGTCTATTATGGAAACCTCGTTCTTATACTTTATTCTTTATGTTTCAGTGTTTTCCACGCTAATTCGATCATTTGGAGAAGGAAAAGGGGGAAATATAAATGAGCAAACCAATATCAAAGGTTTTATATATGATTCTTTGAAGGAACAAGCTCTTTTCCTCTCAATAAGTTGGGATCCCTCTTCCACCCATGAAATGAATAAGTTTTGATGCATAGTCCTATATAGAATAAATGAATAAAGGGTAAAATAAGAGAAAGGCTTCATGCATAGGGAGGTGAAGAAAGAAAATCTGCGAGGATATTGTCTAGGTTCATTAGAAGCTAAGAGATGTTTGTGTTTTGAAAGTGATTCCATCAGGGTACTGTTGAGGCCTACTGGAAAAAGAGAAACACTAGAGATGAAAAAATATACTCAAAAAATCTAAAGCTCGTAAATAACATTACCCTTTTCCTGATTGAAAACATTGTGATATGACTAGTCTTATGATTGTGTCAATTGAGAAAAGGATGAAGGGTACTATGTTTACACGTGCGGTAAATGGGGAAAATAGAGTGATATGAGCGATGAATCAATAATCCCTAAGGAATTAGCCCCTACCCAAAATAATTAAGCAAGGGATTGAAGTTGGAATGCTGCTAGTGTGATGCCAACTATTATCCATGGAAAATTTTAAGGATGTATATTTATCAAAAAGTTTACAAACATTAGCAAATCTTGCTAGTCCCTAATATGGAAAATATAAACATTTTGAGGATATTTTTGTAAAAATATTGACATTTCTAATCATTGTATATGGTATCTATAACATTATACCGATTTTTTAGGTAAAAAAGTTTTATACTATAAAATTTGGGCAAACCATTTTTAGAAAAAAAAATGAAATAAGCAAATCTATTTTTCAGAAAAAAATAGAAAAATAGCCCACATGCGAATATTAGGCCATAAAATTTTCCTTGGCATAATCGCTGCTACAACACCCTCCAAAATTTTGGCCTACATCCAAATTTCAAAGCCTACTTTTACTTTTCATGATATTGTTCCAAGTACTAAGAGTTATCATATGTGTTTTCTTTAAGTATTCTTGTATCATTTGAAAGAAAACCAAGGTATCATATTTTAGCATGGTAAGTGTCACACATCACATATATGTGGTTTTGGTTTGTCTTAAGGGGTAACCTTGGTTTAGTGAGCCATTATTACCATGTATACTTGTATTTTACTCATTCCCAAAGTTTCAAGAACTCTCGCACCAATGTCGTCACTATCATCGTAAAGTGTAACTTTAGTGTTGCACTTGGGGGAAGCCATCACAATGTTGTCGCATTGAGGAAAATATGTTGTTCATGTTTTTTGAATGACCAATGTTGCGTCATGAACTGTTCTATGTGTGTGATCATACTTATGTTTCATCATTATTCACTTTGGTCTCATTTATCCATCACTTAGCCAAATTTGGAAAGGTACGTTTCTAGGAAACTTGCTCTTACTCAGCCTCCCTGAATTACACACTATGCAGTATTAGTCTTCAAGTTTCAACCTTACCTCTTGGCATTGCACAATGTCTAGTCTATGCCTTCCAGAATTGTGCACTACATAGCCTCAGTCCTCAACCTCAACCCTTGAGCTCTAGAACTACACAGGCCTTTCCTCTAGTCATCCTCTTCTGCAAAATGCGTCATATCAAGCATAAAGCCTCAACCTTGACCTCTTGAACTATGAAGCTACACAATCGATTAGCCTTTATCCCTTTATAACTATGCAGTGGGCATATTCGATCCTTAAGTCTTAAACCTGACCGCTTGAGCCCCTCAACTATGTATATGACTAGCCCTAGCTTGCCTAGATTACACACTACACAATTTCAGGGCTTAGTCTTGGCCCCTAACCTTCTAGGTTATGCAACTATGAAATCCTTGAGCCTATCTCCTAGCCTATCACCTAGTTCTAGCTCAGTGACTGGTTATCATGAAGTATGTTAGACTAGGGTTTTATCGGACTGATGTCGTCTTGTCATGAGTGGATTTCAGTCACAGGTATTCTATCATGTTATGGCAAGATGATTGTGAAGGATATGTACGAGAAGGCGCTACTAGAAGGCACCTTTGAAGCTATGAAAACAAGATGGTCAATCAAGAAAGACAAAGGGAAATTAGATTGCAATCAAATGTAGAGATCAATATTACATTGAAGTACCCTACCTTGAACCCTTATGGAGGAAGAAGAAGAATGGCATGTTTCATCTTTCAAGAACACACAAAGAAAGCAACAACATAGAATGGATTTACATTGTCATCTCATCATGCTTTCCATGCCATTAGTGTTATGTCATCTCATTTCACGAGTCATCAATTGCCACATCATTTGTGGATTATGTTTATTTCAATATTGGAGTAATGTAATGTAAAGTGGAAGTCCAAGAGTCATCCATAGTATTTGAAATTCATGAAGGAGTCAAAGAGTCATAGAGAGGTCAAACAATCATGAGGGTAGTCTAAGAGTCACAAGGAAGGTGAATGGTCACCTGTTTTGTTATATACGCACCCTCATAGTTCATGGAAAGAAATTTTCTTCTTGGTTCCTCCTACTGGGAATTAGAGAGGAAAATAGTTTTTTTGGAGGAGCAAGTGGTTTCTCTAATGGTCCAATATTGGGGCTAGCAGTGTTTAGAATCTTGATGTATCTTGGAACTTTTTCCTAATTCAAAAGCTCTTGAGCCAACACACTTTCATGTGTATGTTGTAAATATTGTAAGACTATTCTTTGAATGTTCAGAATGTATGTTGTTTTCATCTATACTATGGAAATTGAACTATTTCGGTGGCTTTGGGACTTATCTTGTTGAAGGTGTGTTGTATGTATTTTAAAAATCATTGCTTCTATGTGAATTATTTTGCAATTTGTCCAATGAATAATTTATATGTGTGTGCTTGTGTGTATTTTATAGATTAGTACTATTACTTGTCTTTAAAAGGCTTACTTTTATCTCCCCTTTAGGTAGAAGAACCCTGGTATATTCCACAACTGAACATTCCACAAGGAATACTCACTTTCTAATAAGAAAATACATGTGCATTACTCTCTTGTGTTGAACATTGTATCAAAGGCATATACTTAATAATATATGACAACCAAGCCTTATTTCTAGAAGGGTTTCCCCACCAAATGGATTGATATATAATTGGGAATTTTCATTGGGGAGACCCCTTTGCATGTTGGCAGTATCCAACACTGTCAACAACACCATAGTATCTAAGAGTAGCCCTTCATTCGACACCTGTTAAGCACCAACTATGGAAAAAACCACTCCTAATATTGCATTTTTCAATTCATTGAATCTTCTGGATATTTCAAAGTTCAAAAATGACACCAAAACACATGAAAACTCACAACCTCCCATGCCTACCAAGATTCTTTAGACATTCCAAAGTTTGAAGGGAAGACAACCTTGTAAACCACCAAATGACCTTTCGTTTATGGCTTTCCTTGAATAACATCACTAGCAACTAAATAGAATTGAGGATTTCTTAGTTTACCCTAACCAATCACTTAGCCAAATGGTACATTGGTGAGAAATCAAGATCACATAGTACTTTCATATTCTTGGCTAAGGCATTCCTCACAATTTTCTAGCTCTATGTTCTTCATGATAAATGAATGGAATTATTGAGTGAGTTTCAACAATCATCTTTTAGCACATCATGGACCATATCCATGAGTGGTGTAGATATTGTAGCATATTAAGATTAAATTTGCCAAAGAAATTTTATAAGACTTGTAACTTTTTCATCAATTCACATTTGACTGTTATAGAAAAATATGTTGAAACCATTATGCCCTCAGATGAGGAACAAACCATCATTAAGGCTCAACAATTTGAGCTCATCTATGCACATTGAACATACCATTACATGGTAATCTTGGATACACATTTACTGAAACACTTCAATAAATAGTAAAGGCTTCAATTTATGTTTATGGCCTCATCAAGTCCATTAACTAGTACAACCCTTAGCATGGGAACTAGATTCCCTATCTTGGAAACCAATATGCACCATCCGCAATGTTTCTTGATATGGTGGGACACCACCTATACATTCACCCATAGTCATAGGACATTATCAAACCTCTCTTTTTTTATTAATTCCCCTACCCAACAAGGATCAAGTTACTCTACCTTGCATAACACTAAAGCGATGTCTACATCTAAGCCATCATATCAAGAAGTTGGAATGAAACCCTTGTTACCATTTTCTAGGACCTCCATAATCTTACCCTTCAAGCCAATTGAAAAATTTAGGTGTTAATTTTTTCTATCCTTATTTTCCCCAACAATATGCCTATAAACAACTCAATACAACCAATACTCCTTCTCTAGAAAGTTAGGAGGAGGAACGGAAAGAATAAGCCAAATAAAAACCAGGAGTATGGGGGAAACTCATAACAAAAAAAATCATAGGGTAGGGTCCATCCCTAAAATTGAAACCAAAAACCCAATTAAGGCTCCAACAATAGAAAGAAACAAGGCAAGAACAATGGTATTCACACTACCTCCTTTATGCAATATGTGGGGAATATGGACATGTTGATGGTGCTAAATACTGCCAACATATAGGGGGTATCCTTGATGTGAAGTACCAATTAGACATCACATCATTTGGAGTAGGAGCCTCATCCAAAGTATCAAAATGGCCACCATAACTTTAGGTTTTTCCTTGGTTTCCATGAATAACATAAGAGATTATACACATAACCTTTGAACAAACAATTAAGTTGACATTGTGAAACACCAACTGCAATGTCTAAAAGGAGGCCTTCACACGAGAGGAGACAATAATGAGTCTAATGAAGGAAATTAATAGCACTATCCTAAGAGAGGCACATACGATAAAGGAAATATTCATTAACTATATAGTGAATTAGTTCACATAGATACATCGATCATTAGAGAAAATACAACACACCTTCAACAAGATAAGAACCAAAGAAAATGAAGTAGTTAAATTTCTGTAATAGATACGAAAATAACATATACCATAAGAATCCAAAGAATATTCTTACAATAATCATTATAAATGCCTGAAAATGTGTTGGCTCAAAGATCTTCAATTATTAGGTGAAAGATCCAAGTATACAATTATAATGGTGAGACACTAGTTCCAATAGTTGAACATTAATTCACTTCTTTCTTCTTCAAAAGAATGATATTCTCTCCTATGCCAAGATGAAGAAGCCAAAGCTAGATCTCCAAAGTCTAAGCCTTCAAAATCATTTTTCTTGAGTTATGAGGTTTATTTTATAACAAGAGGAATGACCTTTCATATCCCCATGACTCTTGCATTACCCTCATCACTCTTGTAATCCTAAATGGTTTGAACTTCTATATGACTCTTTGGTCCACATGTGACTCTTGGAATTTTCAATGTGACTCTTCCGTTCATATATGAATCCTTGGTATACATGTGGCTTTTTGTATTCCACATGTAACTTTTGGACTTCGACACATTTACAATTTTTGTTTTTCCTTTTGATAATACATAATTACATTCCACATCATGTGGCAAGGCACATTGACACCTATGACATTGTAATGACAGTTGTTTGAGACACAACTTGGAAATGATGACATGGCACTTTATGATAATGTGGTGGTACTAAGTTGCTCTCCTTACTGCTATGTATTCAATATTCACCCTCTGAAGGATCTCAAATCACCACTGAGAACTTCCAAGTCATCATGAAATGTCTTCTATTCGTCTTGGTTCAATATCTCTTCATGTCTACATGATGTTCTTTTTTATGCTTCTTCTTTGCAAGTGTTATTTGTTTCTTCTCCTTGACATATTCCTTGAGCATAATATTGCCATATTGAGATAGTACACCTGCTAATGAAGATTACTCATGACAAGTAAAAATCAGTCTTGAAATCATCTATTTTATCTCTACCTTTCTCATGGAAGAAATTACTTGTGATAGGCCTTGTGATAGGCTTGATGAAGATGGCATAGTTGAGCTCAACAGTGGCTTAGGAGACACCACTATTCATTAAAACTATTCCATGTGCTATAATAAGGGTCTCTTTATAGTCCAGTGTAGTGGGTAAGTGCAAGAGACAGTGTGATGAAATTGATGCCTAATATTGTGCCATGTACTAGACTCAAGGGAGTAGAAGCCGCTGATAGCATAATTGAGCTTGCAAGTGAGCAAGGAATTACCCCTTTTCTCAGTAGAACTGCACCATGCAATGAGAAGGCAAGGAAAGAAAACTATTGGACAATGTGTATGTTTAGTATATAATGGTTGGTGTCTCCTTGACTAAAATTGTGACATGCGCTACAACCGAGAGGTAGGCTTAAGTGAAGGCACAATTTTCTTCAACAATGATCTATAGAGAGATCTACTATCCAACAGAAATATACCCTGTTATTTGATGAGGAGGAGGCCTAAGGCTAGCATATATTTCTCTCATATTGGTTGACTATTTACTAAAAGTATGACTTTCACCCTATGGTAGAGTAGTTTGCTTCAATAGTGGTTGACTATCCACAAAAAGTACACCCTACATTTTGGATAGTTCACTAGAAGAGGAAATTGCACACTTTGCTAAGGTAGAAAGTAAAAGGTGAGTTACATTTTTAGACATGGAAGAGAACATGTATTGCATATTTTTATTTTGCATAGGGTTACCATAAATGCTCCATGCCCTATATAAGGAAGAAAGCTCAAAACTCAGTGCAACGAGTCAGTACATGAAGGAAGGGTTAGGTGACTATTGTTTGAAGTTTTTCAAGTTTGGGAGGGAGATATATTATTATTAAGGCTCATGAATATGCACTTTTCATCACTTGGTGAAGGATTGAATCTTTCATAACTTGCACTAGGCAGTAGGACCAAGAAGAAGTCCAAAATCGCTAAGTGTGTGATTAGTAGAGTAAGCGAGTAGAAAGCATATCGACAAGATTCAAAAATGGATTAGATACATGAATTCCATCAATAAAATATAGAGGAATGCACAAGAATCATGAACATCAATCAAACCTTGAAACGCCAATAAAGAGACACTTATTTCTAAGTGTAACACTTGAAACACTACATTACGACACATAATACAAATTTCAAGAAAAGTGTCGACTGTGACTAGAAAATGTGCTAAGTTGTAGAAATTTTTCTGGTGCATATTCTAATGATATGTATCACCATCTAATGTATAATAGTGTGAAAGAAATGAATCTAGTGATGTGCAAAGGTGTGAAACATATATGGGTGAAAATAATTAGAAGTGACACTTGTGATAGTAATAAAACATGAAAATGACACTTATGAATGCTAAAGAAATTCAAAGTGACACATGCCAAGGCAAAGATAACATGAAATCTCCATTTTTTGAAATGAAAGGAAGAAAAAAAGTTAGTTACGAAAATAAAAGTGACACTTATGAAAGCAAAGGTGTGTAAAAGTGATAGTTGGGAAAATTCACCGAAATGGAAACACAATTGCAAACAAAGAGAGAGGGATTGTCACCAGAGATTGTTCACCGACTGTCAATTGTATAGACTTGCATATAGAAGGGTATGCTAAAGCATTTATCAAGGACCAAGAATGTGTGAGCAAGTGACTTCAACACTTGGAATCTGAGAACAACACTTGATTTCCTAGCAATAAATCAATCGATGACGAAGTGACTGTGGAACGATAGATCATAAGATTATCAATAGGCACCAATATTCACATGTAAGTAAAATTTTTGAGGTTGCTTATTGGAGCGACAAAACTTGGTAACGAACTAGTAGAAATATAGCTTCTCTATTCAGGTTTTAACATTAAGTGAAAGGTCTCAGTCTATGAGGAAATATTGATTCACCATGTAGATTTCCTCGACCTTGCCACTTATCCCAATTAAGGATATAGTTTCTGTTG
>APFE031589205.1:0-19432 GCA_000404065.3 Pinus taeda | reverse complement strand
TATATATATATATATGCTTGTGTAGATACAACATGATTATTATATGAGTTAATTATGGTTGTACAACTCAACGAATAGGCAACGAGATGTTTGGTGACTAGTGTTGTTGGTGATGAGGACCCCTGGGGACCACATGGCTTCAATGTACCACATGATTGAGAGAGGCCAGGTAGTTATGGGCAATATATATATATACTTTCCTAGAGGCATCATGATTATTATCATGAGGAATACTATGATTATGATGATTGTTCATAGGATGGTTTGGAATTTTGGTCATGAGTGACTAGCTTGTGAACCTTTAGGTTGGGATTTGATACCAACTACGAGTTGTTATGGTTTGTGGTTTGGAGGGCACCTGAATAACCTTGAAGCAACATGATTGCTGGGTTGGAAACTTGGTAGTCGATGACTTGGAGGGTACCTAGATCCCTAGAGCAACATGATTGTTGGGTTGGCACCTTGGCTGTAGAGATACAAATGTTTCTGGTTTATCATTGCCTGTGGATTTCCAACCTTGACTCGAGGGTGACTCGTGGTTGATATCCGTGAACCACATGGTCTATGGTAGGGTGGAATGTGGAGATCTTGTAGCCAATTTCTCTTTTCTTCAAGATAAGTGTTCTTGTTAATGTTGTGTGATTTATGGAATTAAATGCTTGTATTTATTCATATATTTTGTTGCACATTGATGTGCCATACTTACTGTTATATGTTGTTATCATTGATTTTGCTTTGTTGTAAACTATAGTTGGGGTTTTATGTTAATACACTCAAATTTTTTCAATTATTACTCATACCCATTGTGCAATATTTTAGTTATGGTTCATATGCTTTAAAATTAAGCACTGCAATTGCATTCATGAAAACCAAGTATGATCACACTTAGAGATCACCATGGTAAAATTAGGGTTCTTGATTCTAAAGATAAACCTTGTATTTACAAGAGTTGTGGTTTAAATAGTGTTTCCCAATAGGAGGCTTAGGATGTTACAAGGTGGTATTAGAGCAAAATTTATAACACTAGGCTTGATTGGGCCACAACTAGAGGCAAAGTGGGAAAAATTAGGTTTTTTTACCAATTATTTAACGAAAGTTGAAGTGGTGAACGTGATGAAAAATTACCTGGAAAAGAAAATTGGTGCCCATATACGATTTAGTAGGTAAAATTATTTCAAAGAGAGTAAATATTTCAAGGAAAGGCTCATCCATTTTTAGCCTCGAAAGGCTAGATTTACATGCACGTATTACCTTTTATGTGATAGGGGAAAGTGTTTATTATGTGTGTGTGTGTGTGTGTGTGTGTGTGTAATGCTTTATATTTAAATGTTCTATATGTATACAATGTTTTATATAAATTGATTTATATTTTGAGGTGTGATCTAAGGTGTATTAAAATTTTAACATTTTATATTATATTACATTAGGAATACACACACACACATTTGGTGGGGGGCGTATAAAACATTATATTATAACTCATAATTTGAATACAAAACATTAAAATTTATATCTATAAATATAATTATGGGAGGAACAAATTAATTTTTTAGATCTAAAGTCATATACAAAATTTATATGTACATATTATGGAAAAAGGTTCCAGAGTGGAACCCCTCTTTCCATTTTTCTTTGTTAAGGTACATTCCAAATTTTTACAAGTCGTGGGAAGAGGGTGGTTATAAAATTGGCTAGGCCATGAGGGCCTACTACCTAGATGGTGGTATGACTGTGATAGTAGGGTCATGAGCCATAAATGAGGTGAGAACCTTGTTGATTCATGGATTTGAGAGAAGCGAGCCACAACGTCTTAGTTACAAGGTTCCAAAGGAAAGCTACATTCATTTGGTGCACATGAGTTGATGAAGCAATTACCATCAAAAGTGGAATGATGTGCGAGGGTGGAACGTGGATAGAAGAGTTGGGTTTTATGAAGGGATGGTACTGTGATAACAGACCCCCCCCCCATCGAACGTCACAAGACCCCGCACCCCCCATCCCCTTAAGCTATTTTTTTGGGTCATTCGATCATTTCGATGATTGATAGTCATCGGATGGAGGCCCCCTCCCCACCTTCCTATTTAATACTAGTCATCAACTTTTACTCGCATTCACCATCGTTGATCTATAAGAGAGGGCCCATATATATATATATATATATATAAATAATTTATATATATATATAATATATATTAATATATATATATATATATATATATATATATTATATATATATATATATAATATATAATTTACTATATATATATTATTATATATAACGTGTGGTATGTAGTTACATAATAAAATTTCTGAATTGTAACATTTGTTAGAGGAGTGTGCGCATTGCGAAATTGATTATCATTTTTGAGTTTATATATGTATATTGTGAATTGGCAATCGAGAAATAAGTTTAAATGGAATGGCATTTATAAATTATATGTTTTTATTTTTCTGTTTCATTTATGCTTTTGTTTTTAATACATTCAGTTCAAGAAAGATGGTAACACACACACACACCACACAACACACAAACACACACCACACACACACACACACACACACACACACACACAAACACACACACGTTTATGTATGGTGTGGTAATATATATGGTTTTCAAAACATTGAAAGGAACCCCCAAAATAAATGGGTAATTCGCAAGTGGCATAGTGGTTTGCTTAGCTCCAAAATTTTAAGTGTTTTTTTCATGTCGTTTATTTTACCAATCTGGTACTAGCTACATCCATGAACAACATCTACCTCTATTTTGAGGAGTCAACATCTATTTGCAAAAACATCCACGAACAATATCTACCTGTTATTTTGAGGAATCAACACCTATCTGCTATTATGAGGAATCAAGGTAGATAATCGTGCTATTTCATAGTGTTATTTTGAGGAATCAAGGTAGATAATTGTGTTATGCCATAGCACAAGACTCGACATAATGCACAAGATTCGAATGTGATAGTTTTATTATGGAGAATCAAAGCAGATAATCATGTTATGTCATGGCAGAAGATTCAACATAACGCACAAGATTCGAATCTCAATGTGTTATTCTAAGGAATCAAATTACATAATCATGTTATGTCAAAGGAATAGATTCGACTTGACGCACAAGAAGATGAAGAGGAGGAAAACAACATTCAAACCTAGGTGGGGAGGAAGAGACACTCCCTACCACACGGGCTACACTCGCTCAACATCCAAAACCACATAACCTATTAACATCCAAAATCACACAACCTACACTCTCATGACATCCAAAATTGAAGTGTTACCAAAATATATGAAAAATAAAAGTTGTCATACACTTCAAGTCTTGGTTAGCCTTATTCATGTAAGTTATTCCAAGTCTAGAACAAGCATCCAAAATCACACTACCTACACTCGCTTGACATCCAAAATCAAACTGTTAAAGTGTGGGAAAATTAGGAGTCTTTATATGATTCGAATTAAAAGTTTTCATACAATAGTTAGGGGAATTTTGAGGTCTAAAATGGGTTTCCTAAGGAAATTATAAAATAATAGTGAAAATAATAAAATAAGAGTAGATTACATCATCAAATTTTAGAGTGAAGAAATAAAAAACTATCTTTTCAACTCATATGTTCAACTTATCTCCCTATGGGTTTACTCAAATTTCAAATGGAAACACTTGTTGGATGAAAAATTTGATTTATCATCTAAGGAGAACCCATGTTGCATACTTTATATGGACCCTACTACACGAAAAATAAGAAATACATGAAAAATGTGATTGCAATCACATTTTTTATGTATTTCTCATTTTTCATGTAGCAGGGCCCATCAAAAGTATGCAACATGGGTACTCCTTGGATGAAGAATTAATTTTTGCATCGAACAAGTACTCTTGCTTGAAATTTGAGTAAAAAACCTTAGGGAGATAAGTTGAAAATACGAGTTGAAAAAGTTGTTTTATTATTTTAATATTTTTTAATATTTTTTCTCTTGTACTCCAAAAATGGTGAATCATACCCCATGGTTGACATCATCATCTTCAATCCTATTGGTTCTTATAAAGTTTATTTTGGTTTAACATTATTCTTAGGAGACCCATTTTAGACCTCAAAATTCCCCTAATGTCGAGTCTTGGCTAAGCTTATTATTCTAAGATATTCCAAGTAAAATACAAGTTTTAGTAGAAAAATTCATGTCATGTGTAGAGAAAGCCCTCCAATTGAGCCCAACAAAGTTTAAGGGAGTGGAAAGAAGTTTGAGATCTTTATCTTGAAGCTTCTTAATCTCAAGGGGTTGGATTTTAATTGTAATTCAATCCAACCATTTTTGTGGATTTTGTTATACTAAGTTTTCTTCATTTCAAGATGCTAAGAAATTGCTTGAGAATGTACATGCTCTTAATGATTACATATTAGAAATTTTGGTGGCATACAGAATAACAAATTTGCAACTCTATTTAAGTATTGGCAGATATCATATAACTAAGATTTTAATGGTGTTGAAGGTATTGCTAAACTTGGATCGAGAGAATTCTATGGCTTTCTATCAATCAGAACAAGCACTCGTCACCATTCAACTATCCACTTTCCTATTTCTGATTTTACAAACACTGATATAAAAGTTTTGGGGGCCTTTGCAATTTGATTCTAAGCAATGTAAATGAAAGGGTTATTAATTATTGTGGGAGCATGTGGGCCCAAGTTGTTGCTTTTCTTCAACAAACTACTTATGATATTA
Organism: Pinus taeda; assembly: GCA_000404065.3. Taxonomy (NCBI): domain Eukaryota; kingdom Viridiplantae; phylum Streptophyta; class Pinopsida; order Pinales; family Pinaceae; genus Pinus; species Pinus taeda. The sequence goes on along the minus strand of APFE031589205.1, from coordinate 14,710 downwards.
AAGAAATTATTTAAGCTACTATGATATTAAAGAAATTATTTATAAATCATTTATTAAATTATTTTAAACTAATATGAATTAGATTGAATAATAATAATAATAATTTATTCTTACATAGTAATTATTTATAGTTAACATTATTATTATCTTAATTACTAAATAACAAAATTTATAATAAAATTTACCACCTTTTAAAATAATTAAAAAATTATTAAACATATAATTTATTATCTAAAAAATTAAGAATTATGTATATGTATTAGATAAAACTAGCATAATTTCATTAATGAATGTGGTAGATATAGGTGTATATCAATCACATTCACAACCACATTAGCAAATGTGGTTGAAAAATGTCGATAGTAATGGCATAGTTGTAATATTAATATTGATTAAAAAAGTTAATTAATTATAATGATAATTAATTAATAAATTTAATTAATGATAATATTAATATTAATTAACAAATCCAGTTATATTAATGTAGTTAATATAGGAAATTAATTAATTATATAGATAATTAAATTAATACATATAGTTAATTGTTGAGAGGCGCCTTACAACCTAGTATGGGAAAAAGATGTTGTCACATAACATTCCATATAAAAATAGTCAAATAATATTGTAAATTAACAAATTAAAAATAACATTAAAAAAATTTAATGGCGGCCATAATTAAAATACTTAAATTTGCACCTTAATTTTACATAACTTTATATAGAGATATAAAGTAACCGAAAAAAAACAAAAAAACAAAAACTTTTAGTATGAGGAAGAAATGTAATTTCTTCACTACTTAAAATGGAGATGAGTAAAAAAATTGATTAGGCAATTAACAAAGCTAGTTATATTAATGTAGTTAATATAGGAAATTAATTAACTATATAGATAATTAATTAATACATATAGTTAATTGCTGAGAGGCGCTTTACAACCTAGTATGGGAAAAAGATGTTGTCACATAACGTTACATATAAAAATAGTCAAATAATATTGTAAATTAACAAATTAAAAATAACATTAAAAAAAATTAATGCCAGCCATAATTAAAATACTTAAATTTGCACCTTAATTTTACACAACTTTATATAGAGATATAAAGTAACTGAAAGAACAAAAAAAAAAAAAAAAAAAATTTTGTATGATGAAGAAATGTAATTTCTTAAAAAAAAAAAACAAAAAACACTTTTTGTACGATGAAGAAATGTAATTTCTTCACTACTTAAAATCAAGATGAGTATAAAAAACTAATTTAGTTTTTATTTAGAGGAAAAAATGTAATATCTTCACTGCTTAATATGGAGATTACAAGAAAGAATATTATTGATATTACATGATGTGTAATTTATTTTATTTACTTGTGATATTCAAATATATATATATATATATATATATATATATATATATAACAAAAAAATATTTTATTTTCAACAATAAGTAAAATATTTCAATGTCCATCTTAAATAACATAATTTTATATGTACTTTTTATAGATAAAATTAATCTGATTTAAGTTAAATAAGATATTTTAACATGAAACATATATAGAGAGAGAAAGATTGAGAGAATTCTTATTACATTATTAGTTGCTTTCTAATTCAATGTATGACAATGTTTTGTAATTCTTTTAATGCTTAATATGTATATGATATGTAATATTTTAAAAATATTAACAATAAAAATAATTAAATGTATGCGTACATGAAAAAATAGGAGGGGGCATGTTATAACATTTTAATGTGGAGAATGTGGATTATAAATAAAATGTTACAATGTCAACTACATATATATTATGCCAACTTAGATTCATCTTAACTTTGAATCTACCAACAACCTAGAGGGATCAAATCTCGTTTCACTCTAAAAGAGGTTTGAATCTCAAGAGATTTGATTCTCTCAATGCTTGGTAGATCCAAAGTTAAGATGGATCTAGATTAGTTAATTAAAATAGTTAATTACTTTTTGTTATTGTTGATAATTAGTTATTTTTGTTATTGTTAATAGTTAATTAAAATAGTTTGTTATTAAAATAGATGGTGACTATAAGAACAAAAGTTATGAAGTATTAATGAGGAGTTTTGCTTGTGTGTGAGGAGCATTGGCATCGACATAGTGAGAGTCTACGTGCAACATCATTGCCATGGCCCCAGGAGGGGGCCCCGAGCTTAACCCTCCCCTTCCACTTGAGCTATCCGTGTTTCAGAAACTGGTAGAGGCATAAAATAAACGGCCAACAAATGAAAACCAGCAGAAGTTTGTAAAAAGAATGGAAACCATCCCCATAGTTGCTCTGCAGATTGAAGAACCCTACAAATCGGCTTTGACCTAGCAGAACGAGGGCTTATTGGGTAGTTCACTAAGCTATGGCCCACGCCTAAAGCTGTAGATGTCTCGATGAAAAGTAACTGGAAATCTCTTGTCAAGGAATGAATCAAAAGCCACTTCATTGGCAAAGGATTCTTTGTATTCGTATTTGAATCGAAAGAAGACATGAATCTCATATTAAAAAATGGCCCATATTTCATGGGTCCTTGGGGTTTGTACCTGAACCAATGGACTTTGGACTTCGATCCAACTCAGGATGTGCCCTCGGTTGTCCCTGTCTAGGTGCGCTTGCTTCATTTACCTCTGCACTACTAGAACCCCAAATCCTTAGAAACCATAGGAAATAAACTTGGAAAATACATCAATCGAGCAAAAAGGAGGGACCAGTACTCTTGTGTGAGAATTTGTGTAGAAGTTGATCTAGAGGAAGGCCTCCCTGAAGCTATAAAACTCACGGTGGCCGACTAGTCTCACATTCAACTGTTAGATTATGAGAAAGTCCTATTTAAATGTCGGCATTTCCATGGCTATGGGAACTTTTCCATGCATTGTAAAAGAAAATCAGAGGAGGGGGACGAGAACTCGAAAGGAGATTAATGGACTCAGGTCTAAAAATCAACATTAGCTAAGCAGAACAACAGAATCAAAGGGAAAGGAGTGCCGATGGGGAGTGGCACTCCACCCATAGTACAAGGGGAGGGGAGCATAGTCCCTCCAAGAGCAGACAAAACCACCAATCCCTTTAAAATATTCAGTACATTAGAAAAAATCCCAGAACCATCAGATGAAGAGGAAAAACAAAAAGCCATTACTATGGAAGAAGATAAAAGACAAGAGGAAACAGGCCCTCTCAAAACCAGTGCTCCAAGAGGTGTCTCTATCTCCCCAACCTATGGAGAAATGATAAGGAAGAAGACTTTAGAGATTTCTGGATCCTATGAATATGAGACAACCGAGAGGCCTTCGAAAAGAGTTGGGAGGAAATCTCATAGAGATGTAAGAGAAGAAGAAGCAAAGACACAAAAAGCGCAAGGTATCCAACCCATGATTGAGATGTCCATCAATAGAAATACTAGAACTAAGCCTCCCAAGGGAGGTACTTCCCCCCTCCCCCCTCTGGTAGTAAATAATGTGATTAGTATCTTGGAACTGTAAAGGACTAGGGAATCCCTTAAAAGCTGACGCAGTCAAGAACCTATTGAAATCAGAATTTCCTGAGCTCCTCATGATCCAAGAGACTAAAATAGAACAGGATGCCCTTCTTGACCTCAACAAAGTAAAATGGAAAATAAAAGTCGAAAAAGCATTAAGTGCAAGTGGTACATGCAGTGGGCTTGCCACCCTCTGGGAGGAAGACAAATTTCAACTTGAGAGCTCCTTCCAAATGTAGCATTGGATTTACACTAAACTCCAACACCTTGCTGGTAATATTACCTTTGCTCTCTTTAATATTTACGTCCTTGTCCTCTATACATAAAAGAAAGATTGTCGGCAAACCCTATCCGATTTCCTTGATGCTTAATCCCCCAAGAATATAATTCTAGCAGGAGACTTCAATCTAATCTTTGAACCAAAGGATAAAGGAGGAGGAATCAACAGCACAGACCACTTCCTGCCCTTCATGGAAGACATGATTCAACAATGGGATTTACTAGACTTAAGCAAAAAACAAGGCTTTACACATGGACAAACAACAGAGTTGGGGCAGAGCACATTTCAGCCCGGTTGGATAGATTCTTACTTCAGAGCACCTTCCTCTCCGAAAGGAAGATCATCTTCATGAAAATTCAGCCAAATCTGACTTCATACCATAAACTCATTCTTTTTCTATTTGAAGAAGAGGGGGGCCCATCCCCTTCCGTTTCAGTCCTCTTTGGTCAGATAGGGAAGGGTTTATGGATACAGTCATGAAGGCCTAGTCCATCCTTGTTCATGGACCACTATGTGTGGGAACAAAAGCTAAAGGCCACTAAATCAACCTTGAAAGAATGGATAAATAATCCCTCGGACTCCCCCACTGTCCATAGAAAGTAGAAAATGAAGCAGTTGCTCGAATTGCAAAGGGACATGGAGCTGCAAGACATTACCTACTCAGAAATTCAGAATGAGCGAGAACTTCAACTCAACACTCTTCGTTCATTCAAAGAGGAGGAAGAATCCTTGAGGCTCAAATCACGTAATCTTTGGCTTATTTCTGGAGTCAAAATTTCAACCTTCTTCCACAAGAAAATTTGAACTTGACTTTCTAGAAACCACATTGTTGAAATCACTTCACAGTATGGGGTTGTCCTTAAAGGTACAACTCTGTTAAAAGAGGTTGCAACCTCTCATTTCTAGTAGTTTTATAAAGAAGAAGGTGTGGATGACGATGAGGAATCACAAGACTTCCTTACTCACATTCCAAGATTGGTTAACGAGGAGTATAACTCAAGACTCTTGAAGGCCTTCACTGAAGACGAAATTAGCAATGTCATATGGAAGATGGAACCAAACAAAGCTCCAGGACTCGATGGGTTCTCCATTCATTTCTATAGAATCTGTTGGGACATCATCAAGGCTTATTTGTTTCAAATGATCAAAGGCTTCCTCCAAAAAACCAAAGTGGGAGGAAGCACAAAATCCACTTTCCTAGCGTTAATCTCAAAAGAAGCGAACTCGGTGCATTTGATCGCTTCAGGCCAATCTCGCTATGTAGTGCATCTTACAAAATTCTCACCAACTTACTTGCAAACAGAATAAATTCGCTGTTGGAAAAACTCATCTCTCCCAATCAAGGTGGGTTTTTTAAAGGTAGGCATGTCCTAGACAACGTGATTCTGGTGCAAGAAATCATTCATTCCAACCACCAATGCCATGAGCAAGGCATGCTCATTAAGCTGGACATGGCAAATGCCTTTGATTGAGTAAGACATTCTTTCCTCCTCCAAGTTCTTTTCGCTTTTGGTTTCAATTCTGATTTTATAAAATTGATTAAAGCATGTATAAGAGAGCTTTGGATAACCCCTTTAGTAAATGGTAGGTTGGCTAACTACTTCAATGCTTCGAGGGGTATTAGGCAAGGCTGCCCACTGTCCCCCTTCCTATACATTTTGATGGCAGATTCCCTAAGAATAAAACTTACAACGGAGAAGCTAAATGGGACACTTCCAAGCATTAGGGCGATAAAAGGAACAATACCAAGCAACCATGCCTTGTTTTCCGATGACTCTATCCTTATGGGAGGAGCCTCCATTAAATTGCAAGGGCTTTCAATGAATTTATCCAAAGTTTCTGCAGAGTTTCCGAAGCTATGGTTAACAGGAGGAAAAGTGTTGTGTATGGCTGTGCGGTAGACTAGCAAGCTATTCTTAGGATTTCTCAAGCCCTCGACTTCATAGGCTACGCCTCTTGGGACAAATTCAAGTACCTAGGCCTTCCTTTATCATTGAGAACGAGAAAGGCCCCTCATTGGATAGAAATTATCAGCAAAATCAAGGCAAAAATCACTGTGTGGGGCGGCCAATGGCTTACCTCAGCCAGGAAGCTCATTCTTGTAAAATATGTTCTCTCCTCCCTTCCAATCTATCAATCTTTGTTTCTTTTAGCTCCAAAAATGATCACCGAACAACTATCTAAGATGATTCAAAATTTCTTGTGGCAAGGAGGAAAGGAGAATAAAAAAAAAAATCACCTAGTAAGATGGGACATAGTGAGAAGGCCATTATCTGAAGGCGGACATCAAGTAAGAGACCCCGTGTTGGCCAATCTGGCTTTGGGAGGAAAGATTCTCTTGAAAATATTCTCAAATCAACGACATCATGTAAGTCAAGTTCTAATTAAAACGTATATGCATGGGCTCTCAATAAATAATATGGATGAAGGAGCTTCCCACAAAGGAACCACTGGAAGCTATGCAGCCAAGGCTGGGAGTTCTTTAAAGACCATCTCTACAAAATCCCTAGAAATGGAAAGAGAATTAGGTTGTGGGAAGACAAGATCATGGGCCTCCAACCCCTAAAACTGCAGATTTACGTGATTGGCTCATTCAAAATGACATCCAAAAGCTGGTTGATATATGCTCTTAATTCTCTGGAGGGAATTGGAGTGAATGGGCTTTCCATCGCCTCCCTAACTGGCTACTTCCTCAACTACACCTCTTCCTAGTTGAGATCTCAGGTCTGGCTCCTGTGCATATCCATTCAAGGGACAAGTGGGGCTGGGGGAAGACTGCACCTTACTCAACATTGTAGGGATTTGCAACTCTTCAAGAACACCAACCCTAGATCAACTCTATTTCACTTTGACAGCGTGTTTGGGACCCCTTTTGCCTCCCAAAGATTAACTTCTTCTGCTGAAATATCATGCACAGAAGGGTCCTCACTAGAGATAATTGAGTGAAACGTGGAATTATTGGACCCCATAGATGGCCTCTCTGCTGCTCGGATCAGGAAACGATTGAACATATGTTCATTGGCTGCCCCTTCACTCAAGAAGTATGGTTGCAAGCAATGTTCAGGCTCAATGCTCAAATTCCAATGCAACTCTCAGTAGTTAGTCTTTTCATCTCCTAGAAAGAGTACTCCCCTCACGCATTGAAGAGCAATTCAACATGGGCCAAAATCTGGAATGCAATTCGAAAATACATCGCTGGGAATTGTGGTTAGCTAGGAATGAAGCCATCTTCAATAAAAAATTACAATCTCCCAAAGTAGTGGCTGCCAAAACCAAAGCACTATTGTTGGAAACTTACAAAAATCAGCCTCATAAGCCAGAAAATGTGCTCCTCCCTAAAGAGATCAGCTAGCTAGGTGAGTCCTTGAGGCAGGCTAGAAATAAAAAGAACCCCTCACGACCTTGCCCCAACCCAGAGTGGCGGCTTCGGATCTCCAAGTTGGAGTTTCAAAAGTGGTGGAAAAAATAGGGTAAAGCTACGATATTCTTCGACGGAGCCTCCAAAGGAAACCCGGGGATATCAGGAGCAAGGGGTGTAATCTACTCGTCAGACGCACAAAACAACGATAGCTTCAGTTGGGGCCTAGGTCAGAGCACTAACAACTAGGCAAATATTCTAGGGTTTCTCAAAGCATGCCAGCTTGCTAAGGGAAATAGAGGGAAAAACCTTCAAGTCTTCGAGGATTCAAAAATCCTGATAAAAATCCTAAATACAGGTGATCATCTCAATAGCTCAGCGCTCAACAAGACCCTTGAGGGACTCAGGAAACTGCTGCAGAATTTCACTACCAGCTCTTTCTACCACATCCTCTGAACTCTAAACATGGAAGCTGACACAAGGGAAAACATGGGATGTCTCTTAGCCCAAGGTGGTCTGTCAAAGAATGATGAAGCATCAGAATGGCATCCTATTCCTTAACAGAGAAGACCAAGCAGTGCAAGTTCAGGGCATCCCTTGTTACGCCCTCCATATGCAAAGATTCAGTCTCCATGATTGTCCAAAATTTGGCGCAAGAAGCATACAATTGAACTACACCTGACAATTGATGATCGCACTACCTTGATACAATTCTACTGTAGCATCACAAATAGAATCTCATATCGGGTCTGTCACAATTAACAGGACCAATAGTCAAGCATTCAGTATTCAAGCAACGAGATTAAGAAGTGGCTCAACAAATTTTCCATAGATATGAGACTCATATATGACGTGCTGCAGGATGCGTTTTTGGGTACTGTTAGGCTTACCTTATCCTATCAGAGGAAATCAGAATAGGAATATAAGTTTTCATCCCTATTTTTTAGGCTTCTATACATTGAACAAGGATCTCCATGTAATCACTTCAGAAACAATTGTACAAGCTGGTTCTTTGTGAATGCCCAATAGATCAAGTCAGATTCTGCTGATGTTGAACCACCTGAAAGCATATAGCTAAAGCACAATGTAATAGTGGTTGTTTGGCTCAGGCCCAACCTTTCTTCTCCAAATAAAAATCAACCGTTCTTGTTAAAAAAATAAAAATTGTTCGTTATTTTTTGTTAGTCATTTTAAAATAATTATTGTTATTACTGGTTAATTATTATTATGATTTTTATTATTAATTAATATTATTGGTTTTATTAATTACTATTATTATTTTTAATGATAATTATAAACCCAATGATCAATATTATAAGCATATACCGTAAAATAATAACCACATTAATAAATGTGGTTTTTATATGTTGATAGGCGTATATCAATCACATGCACAACCACATTAGTAAATGTGGTTGAAAGATGTCAATAGACGTTAATATGGTAGGCGTTAATAAACCCAAAAGATTAAAATTATAAACCCAAGGGATCAATATTATAAACCCTAAGGATTAGAATCCCAAAGGATTAATATTTTAAACCAAAAATTAACAAAACCAAAGGATTATTATTATAAACCCAAGCGATTAATGAACTCGACGAATTATTAATATTATCAACCCAAGGGATTAATGAACCTAATAGATTAATATTATAAACCCAAGGGATTAATATTATCAACCCTAAGGATTTAAAACCCAAGGGATTATTATTATCAACCCTAAGGATTTAAAACCCAAGGGATTAATATTATAAACCATAGGGATTACAAACCCAAGGGATTAATATTATAAACCAAACGAATTAATAAGCCCTAATTTTGTAATGTTAAGAGGTGACATTAGATTTATTTTGTCATAATGTGACATTGGATTGATTGTTATACCATGCAAATGCCATGATACAAAGCCCTTTTAGAGTGTCACAATGTGACGTTGAAAAATTGCAAGGCAATGTAAGTTTCTAACGATGATTGTCATATTGCTTGTCAAATTGTGACAATGTTTGTCATAATGTGACGTTGGATAGATTTATTCACCATTCAAATGTCACAACAATAAATGTTAATGTTATTTTAAACCCAAGATATTAGTATACCCAAGGGACTAATATTATAAACCCTAGGGATTAATACTATAAACCCTAGAAATTATAAAGCAAAGGGATTAATATTAAAAACCTAAGCAATTAATGAACCCAAGGGATTTATAAACCCTAATTTTGTAATGTTAAGAGGTGAAATTAAATAAATTACAATGTAATGTAACATTGCAACAATGTGCATCAAATCAATTGTCATATCGCCACAATGTTTGTCACAATCCAACATTGGTGTGATTTTTGTAGCATGCAAACATCACAATACAAGGCCCTGTTGTAGTCTCGCAATGTGATGTTGAAAAATTACAATGTAATGTAAGGTACCAACAATGATTATCATATTTCTTATCACATTGTGACAATGGTTGTCACAATGCAGGATTAGATAGATTTCTACACCATTCAAATGTAACAACATTAAACCCTAAAGTTATTATAAACACAAGGGATTAGTAAACCCGTGTGATTAATATTATAAACCCTAGGGATTAAAAACCCAAGGGATTAATATTTTAAACCCAAGGAATTAATAAACCCTAACTTTTTAATGTTGAGAGGCACCATTTAATAAATTGCGATGTAATGTAAGATTACGACAATGGGTATCAGATTGATTTTTGTCTTACAACAATGTTTGTCAGAATGCGATGTTGGATTGGCTTTTGCACAATGTTTATCAACCTAAGGGATTATTAATATAAACTCAGTGTTTTAATATTATAAACCCAAGGTATTAATATTATAAACCCTAGGGATTATAAACACATGGGAATAATATTATAAACACAAGGAATAAATAAATCAAAAGAGATTAATATTATGAACTCAAGGGATTAATAAACCCTAATTTTTTAATGTTAAGAAGCTACATTGAATTGATTTTGTCACGGTGCAATGTTGGATTAAAATTTCTACCATGCAAACATCACAATACAAAGCTTGTTTGTAGTGTCACAGTGTGACATTGAAAATTCGCAATGTAAGTAAGTTTCCAACAATGATTGTAATATTGTTTGTTAAATTGCAACAATGTTTGTCATAATGCGATGTTGGATATATTTCTTCACCATTCAAATGTCACAACATTAAACCCCAATGTTTCTTTTTGTTTATTACAGTGGAATCGACAACAAGGGCAGCCTCGCGACTTGTGTTACACAGGTTCGATTCTGACCGCTACCTCTATAACCACTGGGAGCTGCGCCCGCCCTTCTATACAACTCCAGGGCTAGTCTGGGGGATTTGAACTCGTGACCTTCAATATGGAGCCCACCTTTCTAATGAACTTCACCGCATTGTGATTACCAACTCGCCTACCCCCGTGTGGCTACATTAAACCCCAATGTTATTTTAAACTCAAATGACTAATATTATAAACCCTAGGGATTAAAAACTCAAGGGATTAATATTATAAACCCTAGTGAGTAATATTATAAACCCAAGACCCCGGTTGCGGGTGATTATTAATGTGGACAGTACAGTGGCGGCATTCCCACTTGGCAAGTGGCAGCCCAGACCCGCCACATGTAAGGATAAACGGCGGGCCTGCCACCCCCGTAATGTTAAATTGAATGCCACTCTTAATTCTCCCCTGCAACTCGCCGTCTGCAACATTATGGATCTCCTGCGATTCGTCTCTCCGGTGTTTGGATTGCAGACCGCCTGCTGTGTTATGATTATTGCTTGGGGCGCTATTATGGGGTATTATAAGAGAAAGCCTCCATTGGCTATGTCTTATTTGATGTCTCGGCTTCGGCTACATTGTTTGTTTTGGTCGCTGCTGGTTCTCAGGTCTTGGCAGTGGTCTCAGGGGATTAGGCCTCGGCCCTCAGCACAGAAGGCCTCGGTCTCTTCCTTTGGGAGCAGTATCCTCCAGCACAAGGTCACCAGCTCTGGCTCTCCCGTCTGTAATCATCAATATCTGAGTTTTATCCCCGCACCCCTCGTTGCTTTTATTGACATCCCTTGTTGGCTCTCTGTGCCAGTTCTCACCTCGCCCCTCTGTGCTTCAAAAGCCTCGCCCCTATGGCTCTTTGCGCCCCTGATAGACAGTAAGCCTCTGCTCACAGTTCCTCGGCTCTCTGTGCCTCTCGGCTCACGGAGACTCCGCTCACTGTGCATTCCCTGCTCCAGCGTCATCCCTCACGCAATCTCAGAATGCCGCGGGAACGACTCCGTCTCATTAGCAGAAGGGGCGGGTCTCTGGGAGGCTCCAGAGGGATGGCTATCCCTCAGCGCTCCTCTCACACCACGGAATCCTCCTCCGAAGAAATTGACTCCCATGGTGCAAGGCGAGGCCGGGGAAGAGGCACAGGACGGGCTCGTGCAGTGGCCTGTTCGCACAGCTCTCATCCCTCAACCCGCTTTCGCATCCCCTGTTCCCTGGACAACTCCACCTACATTGTGTCTGTTAAGATTGAAAAGTGTGATAATGCAGCTCCTCCCGAAGCCTCTGTGGAGCGTAGGCAACCTTCTCCTGTTCATTGTCAAAGAATTCAGCCTGCGGAGGCCCCTGGTGCGGTTGCGGGTCCAAGCGAGCCAGCTAAAGACGACGCTCCATATACAGACTCGATCGTGTCAGACCGGTATGGATGCAGGATCGTCGAGGAGCAACCTTCTACCTCTGTGGACGTATGAGCTAGCCTCCACGTCGTTCTGGTCCAGCCATGGCCCCAGGTGGTCGCCTCTGTTGCTCTATGATGTATGTTCGACGATTTCAGTTCACCACCTACTTTGTTTGGTAGTTTTTGATAAGCTTATGATATGGCTTAGCTCTGTTCAGGTCGAAGTTGGTTTTCAATTCCTCTGTTATGATAAGCTTATGATATGGCTTGTTGTTCTATCTCTGTTTGTATAACTCTCTGGGTAAATTTTGGGACAGTTGGTATTAGTCTGTGTCAAATTGTCTGTCTTTCAGTTATCAAGAGTTTGTCGGACAAGTCAGATTCAAAGGGAAGTTTCACCCTCCAATGTAATAGTCCTGCTAAATCCATATCTCAGTATGGAGAGTTTTTTAGGACAGCCTCGATGTAATCTTTTTGTATAATAATAGGAGTAGACCAATTTACAAAAAACAAATATTATAAACCCAAGAAATTAATAAAACCCAAGTGATTTATAAACCCTCATTTTGTAATGTTTAGAGGTGACATTAAATAAATTGCAATGTAATGTAACATTGCAACAGTGACTATTAAATTAATTATCATCTTGTGACAATGTTTGTCATAATCCAATGTTGGTTTGATTTTTCTAGCATGCGAACATGAAAATATGAAGCCCTATTGTAACATCGTAATGTGACATTGAAAAAATTGTAATGTAATGTAAGGTTCCAACAATGATTGTCATATTGGTTGTCACATTGTGCGAATGATTGTCATATTGGTCGGATAGATTTCTACACCATTCAAACGTCACAACATTAAACCCCTAATGTTATTATAAACCCAAAGGATTAATATTATAAACCCAATGAATTAATACTATAAAACCAATAAATTAACAAATCCTAATTCTGTAATGTTAATAGACAACGTAGAATAAATTGCAATGTAATGTAACATTGTGACAATGAGTATTAGATTGATTGTCATCTTGCAACAATGTTTGTCACAATGCAACGTTGGATTGATTTTTGTACAATGTTTGTCACAATGTTTATCAACCTGAGGGATTAATAATATAAACCCAAGGCTCTAATAAACCCAACAGATTAATATTATAAACCCTAGGTATTTAAAACCAAAAGATTTAATGTTATAAACCCAAGGGACTAATATTATAAACCCATGTAATTAATAAAGCCAATGGATTTATAGTATAAACCGAAGGGATTAATAAACCCTAATTTTGTAATGTTGAGAGGCCACATTGGATTTATTTTTTCACAATGTGACGTTGGATTGATTTTTGTACCATGCAAAAGTCATAGTGTGAAGCTCTTTTGCAGTGTAACAATGTGATATTGAAAAATTGCAATGTAAAGTAAGTTTCCAACAATTATTGTCATATTGCTTGTCAAATTGCAACAATGTTTGTCATGATGCGACGTTGGATAGATTTCTTCACGATTCATATGTTGCAACATTAAAACTTAATGTTATAAACCCAAGGGATTAATATTACAAACCCAAGGAATTAATAAACCCTGATTTTGTGATGTTGAGAGGCAACACTGGATTGATTTTGGCACAATTTGTTGTTGGATTGATTTTCTTACCATGCAAGCATTTCAATATGAAGCTCTTTTGTATTGTCACAATGTGACATTGAAAAATTGCAATGTAATGTAAGTTTCCAACAATTATTGTCATATTGTTTGTCAAATTGCGACAATGTTTGTCATGATGCGATGTTGGATAGATTTCTTCACTATTCAAATGTCACAACATTAAAACCTAATGTTATAAACCCAAGGGATTAATATTATAAACCCAAGGAATCTATAAACCCTAATTTTGTAATGTTGAGAGGCAACATTATACAGATTTTATCACAATGAGATATTGGATTGCTTTTTGTACCATGCAAACATCATAGTCCAAAACCTTTTTGTAGTATCGCAATGTGACATTGAAAAATTTCAATGTAATGTAAGTTTCCAACAATGATTGTCATATTTTTTTGTCAAATTGCAACAATGTTTGCCATAATGCGACGTTGGATATATTTTTTCACAATTCAAATGTCACAACATTAAATCCTAATGTTATTTTAACCCATGGGACTATATTATAAACCTTAGGGATCAAAAACCCAAGGGATTAATATGATAAACCCAAGGAATTAATAAACACAAGGGAATAATATTATAAACCCAAGAGATTTATAAATTGTAATTTTGTAGTGTTGAGAGTCGACATTAAATAAATTACAATGTAATGTAACATTACAACAATAACTATCAAATTAGTTGTTATCTTGCGACAATGTTTGTCACAATCTGATGTTGGTTTGATTTTTCTAGCATGTAAACATCACAATATGAAGCCCTATTATAGTGTCACAATGTGATATTGAAAAAATTGCAATGTAATATAAGGTTCCAACAATGATTGTCATATTGTTTCTCACATTGTGACAATGTTTGTCACAATGCAACTCGGAAAAAATTTTGCACCATTCAAATATCACAACATTAAACCCTAATGTTATTCTAAACCCAAGAGATTACTACACCTAAGGGATCAAAATATTATAAACCCTAGGCATTAAAACCCAAGGGATTAATATTATAAACCAAAGGAATTAACAAACCTATGGGATTAATAAACCCTAATATTGTAATGTTGAGAGGCAACATTGAATAAATTGTAATGTAATATAACATTGCGATAATGCGTATCAGATTAATTGTCATTTTGCAACAATGCTTGTCAAAATGCGACGTTGGTTTGATTTTTGTAGCATGCAAACGTCATAATACGAAGCCCTTATAGTGTCGCAATGTGACGTTGAAATATTTGACATATTTGCAACGTAATGTAAGGTTCC
>APFE031589202.1:3448-16000 GCA_000404065.3 Pinus taeda | reverse complement strand
CAATACCTGGTGCTAAACTTGGTGTAAGACTTGGTGCAAAACTCGATGCAAATTTTGTGTCAAGTTTTGCACCATATTTGATAAATGGATGCAAATAGCACCAAAAATGGGCTCTAGATGCAAAAAAGGAAGTAAAAAAGGATGCTAATCACAGGATTTGTTGTAGTGAACAAGTTCTCCAACTTTTAAAGGATAACACCACTTTGGTGCAAAATCGAATGAAACAATAGGTAGATCAACATCACAATGAAAAATGTTTTGATTTAGGTGATTGGGTATTTTTACTACTACATCTCAAGCAAGCTATTTATGTGAAGGAAATGTTGGCAATACTACATGCACTTAAGAAATGGCGACCTTACCGAATGGGAAGACACTTCAAGGTAAAAATGGATCATGTTAGTCTTAAATACTTTTTAGAACAACTATTATCTTTATAAGAACAAAAAAATTTGTCACAAATATATTACGTTATGACTTTGACATCATCTATAGAAAACGGAAGCAAAATTTTGTTGCAGATGCACTCTCAAGAAAGAATGAGGATGTGGAAGCATTGTTTTGTGCTATTTCTATTATCTAACCAGATTGGATAAATGAAGCAAGGGATGAATGGAAGAAGGACGAAGAAGTATGGCCACTTATTCAAATGTTGCAAAAGATCCCAATTCAAACAATATTGCCAGAAATTGAAGAGGAAGGAAAAATCATATTGGAACCTGGAGCATTCATAGAAACAAGAACCTGACAACTACGAAATCGATCAATTTCATAGTATCTCATCAAGTGGAAAAACTTACCCGCTGAAGATTCCACATGGGAGGACAAGAATTTTATACAGAAGAATCAAGAACTACTCAAGCGTTGAGGACAATTCTTTTTGAAGGAGAGGGGCATGTTAGGCCCCTATACTACTAGTGTAATCCCTTATTGTTATTAGTACAACCCACTTATTATACTGATGTATCCATGTAGTGCCCATATTGTTACTATTGTGCCCCATAGAAACCCACTATTGTTATTATTGTGCCCTTACATTATTATTATTATGTCGGCTCTGATTATGTTATGACCCCTTGGACTCCTATATATAGAAAGGAGGGCTTTTCATTTGTATCATCCAAGAATTTTTCATTTGTGTAATGTAAAGGAGGTTGCCCCCTCGAAGAGGCTAAATTCTAAGGTGTTGGTCTCTCTTTTCTATCTTTTTGTGAGCTGGTTTCATAACAAGGATAGAGATGTGTTCCAGCATCTATAAACCTAATAGCTATCGTTAATTGCCTGCATTGTATCCTGGGGGTTAAATCCCATTCTAGTACAGTAGTATATAGGAGGTTGTCGAGTACTCTCACGTATATCAGAGGCACTCAAGTATGGAAAGTATATGGGAACACTCCCACTGAACGATTATGCATTAGAAAATGTTAACATAGACTTGTGCTCCCTATACCATCGAGTGTATATTGGAATACCCCACTAGGTTGCTATCCTTTAGCCACAGGAAACTGAGTTGACCACCATGCAGACGTGATACACTGAACACAACATTCAAGGAGATAGGTTGCCGTGCGTTAAGTCCTTGGTTTCAAATAAGGTGTATATAGCAATTTAGGGATACTTGGTAAACCCTCTTGCCTAGCTTCCCCCTTTTTTGATTTTGTTTTGTTAATTTCTAAAATCAATTAATTGACTACGAAAAAACATCCTTCCTGTGGAAATACTCCTTAGTGGATATTAGGTTGATACTGATGACAACATTTCCTGAGTCTACTAGTCAAGGAAAGCCCTCTGACGGGAATCCTAGTCCTTTTCCTTCTTTTCGAAATACTGGTGCTCCGTATATGGAAACATTGTCCCTTCTTGGATTGATCATTGGTCTGCTAGTTTGGTTATTTTCGATCTCAATGATTCCGAGTGTCCAATATGCTTTTCAACCAAGTTCTCCTCCACCTGAACAAAATCAACATCTTGTTGATCCTAAAGTTGGCCCCTCACCTTCTTTCCCTATTTCTTTACCCCACTCTTCCTCTTCACCTAGTGAAAGTATGGATTCTAGTAACCAGGAAGCTATGAAGAAGAAGAAGAGGACGAAGAAGAAGAAGGCAAATAAGCAAGGGAAAAACCAAACAATTATTGTTACTGATGCAACTAACGTAGAAAAATCTTCCAATCAGCCTCAGAAAGTGAAATGTCCTTGCATGTTATGTAAGGGTGACCACCTTCTTAGAAATTGTCTTGGAATTCCCAAATTCTTAGAAGTGTGGTCCACAGGTTCACATCAAACTTTGTCATCGGCCTTTGGAGTTCATGCTGTGACAAATATTCAACTAGTAACAATAAAGCTCGTGGGAAAAAGGGAAAAGCGAAATTTCCTTGTAAGTTGTGTGAAGGTAATCATCCCATTCACCTTTTTCCTCTTATGGATGAAGCTTCCAAAGAGTTTGAAAACCTTACTACTTCCGAGCCTCATCTTCCAACTGGTTATCAAAAGATTTCCCCTGATCCTCTACTAGTTGATCTAATGATTGATTAAAAGTCATCTTTGGTCAACCCCTCTCTCCGAAGGTGAGTCTCACGAGTTCGTTCTCAACCAACCATTGGTTGAGAAAACGGTAGAAGTGACTCCACCTTTAGTTAACCATACCTTTTTGATAGACAGTGAAGCTCGTACTACTGAGCTTCTTCTAGTTTCTTCAGTTTCGAATGAACTGGAGGGAAATATTCCCATTCTTGAGGTGTATGAGAGTAGTTCTCTTGTTCCCATGACACCCCCTCTGAGTAGTTTAGTCACTTGTTTTGATTTGAGTTGGTTGGTAGGATATCATCTTCTGCCTTTCTAGATTACAATACATGCTTAGAATATGGCCATACCTAGCACAGTTATAAATGAGGGAACATCTGTTAGCATTCTACCCTCAACCGCTTTGCAAGATTTTGGTTCTCCTTAGCTTGTTTGCGTCACCCAGAATCTATTAGCTTTTAACAGAGGAACCAGTCAACCATTAGGAATCCTTCCTAAGTTTCCTATTACTTTAGGAGGAAAGACTGTCTATATAGATGTGATGGTTTTCCAAGGCCCCTAAGATTTTAATAAAATCCTTGGCCATGACTATGTTTATGTCATGGGAGCTCTTGTCTCTTCTCTCTTTCATTTGATGTGGTTCCTGCATGAAGGAAGAATTGTGATCATTGATCAGCTTACATTTATTGGCCCTGAATCAACCCCCAATCAACCATCATCCCTAAATGGTTCTTATGCGCACTTGGTATCACCTCTGCCATAGGTTAATTATGTGGCCACTTGTTCCATGCCCACATCTACTGATGATCTAGTAGGTGATGTAGTACATCATGTACTGGGGGAATTGGAGCCTGATTTTTCATTTGGATCCCTGGTCATGTATCCCTTTTAGAGTGTTGTTCTCCCATCTGATGAGAACCTCTTGGAAGCCATGGCCTCTTTTGGTGTGTTATCGGGTCTATGGAGAAGATTTCCTTGTCTTGTGTCAATCTTGGTAAAAAAATGAAACAAGATGTCATGATGATAGTTCTTTTACTATGTCAACCTCATTAAAAAATGAAATCAGTTCTCGAGGATAGTTATTTTACTATGCCAACCTCATTAAAAAATGAAATAAGTTCCCATGAGTAGAGTTATTTTCCTATGCAATCTTGGTTAAAAAATGAAACAAGATGTCATGAGAATGGTTATTTTAACGTGTCAAGCTCATTAAAAAATGAAACAAATCCCCTTCCAATTAGAGTCTTTGATTAGATCTCATAAAATCCTAGTCGAGTATTTCACTTGATCTCGTATGTGAACCTTCATTCCATCCACTTGTTAGTAACCAGTAGTCTACTTATGTGAATGAAATGAAACTTGGGGGGCATGTACCTCAAATTGCATCATTATGCTGGGGCATGCAAACTTATCTCAAGCATAGTTTATCTTTGTTTCAAGCTTGTGTAAAAATGAAACCAAATCCAAGCATAGTTTTTTCCCATGTTTCAAGATTGTGAAAAAATGAAACCATCTTCAAGTATACTCAAGCATAGTTTTTCATGTTTCAAGCTTGTGTAAAAATGAAACCATTCCCATTTTACCTCTTGTGATTGCCATTTTTATTAACCTGTTTTTGCTAGATGAGCCTTGGTTTTTTCATTCCATCGTCACCCTCTCTTTGGCCGATCATATGCTTTCACTTGGTTGTTTTACCCTTGCTTGGGGAACATTTACAATGAGTGGTCTTATTAGCCAACCTCTTGACCCTTACATGTTTTGAGTAGTTCCATCATCACCAGAACTAGTTGCTATCCTTTTATACCACTTGTTCCTCTAGGTGGAGTAATCTTTAAGCTCTTTTCTGACTCTCGAAACATGCAAATATTGTAGAGTACTTGTCATTTCAAACTCATTAAAGTAAATGAAATGATGTCTACTCACTATAAGTTTAACCCTTTTTCGGACTGGAATAGACTATTGTACGACAAAGGAATACCTTAGTTGAACATGACTAAGAGGTTCTCTTGGATATTGATTTCTACCTTTTCGGGTTCAAGAGAAGATTTATGAAAAGGGACATTTGGAGTTTTCTTTTCTGCTTCTGTTTCAAACTCTCTAAACATGAAAATGATGTCGAGTTTCACCTTCGTCGGACTCATAAAACATAAACGATGATGGACTTGCCACCATATCAAGACCGAGTTTCTCCTTCCTAGGGATCATAAAACTTACTAGGATGGATTCATTTGAAGGATGAAGTTATATGGCAAGAATATGCTATCCCCTTCAAGCTTGCGATAAAAAAATTATATGGGGTACTCGCCAAAAATTGTGGGGGAAAAAGTGAAAGCGATCATCTCTCGTATTTTGTAAAGGCAACATGTCGCTCCTGAACATGACACTCATCTATTGCTCATGTTGGGATTTGGACATCCTCACTTGGTTACTCATCTTCCTGGGTTTGGGAAATCCATTTTTCCTCTGATTTGATTATATCACTTCGTCATCATGACCTATGATCCTATGTTGGGTCAAATGATGCCAAACTCTGGAGTTGTGTCGCTGATATGTTCATCTCATTTCTTTACCATTTATACACTGTCTAACTTTCTACCACTATCTTGGATCACACTTATCTACTCTACTACATCCTTTTGTTTCGTGTCGATGATGTAGGATTCATTATGGCCCTCCTTTGACAGATCACTTCATGTCAACTTCAGCTCATTATCAGGGAAGATGATCTAGAAACTCCCTTCCGGTATCTTAGAGCTTGCATGCCTCATGGAAAGTTCTTTGCATTCGACGACATGTTTACATCATTGACCTTCGATCTAATGATTCCACGGGTGTTCGACTTTAGCTTCATTATTCACATTCGTGGATTGTGTTGATTGTACCTTGAGAGCCATTTTCATTATTGGTGGTTTACCTCATGCCTGTTAACGGTTTACATCATTGGCTAGTAATCAGGTGGTTTTCTATCATGCTTTACTTCGGCATATCCATTCACACGTTAGAATTCGTACATTGATCAGGTCGAGACGAAGGACAAGACCCTTGATTTTGTCTGATAAAGTCCAGGTTACGTGGAGTTATGAGTTATTCATGATTGTACGCATGTTTCCTTTGGACGGATGGCTGCAACCATACCATGGGTCCATATTCATGATCCTTTTTTTTCGGATGGCTATGACCATGCCAAGGATCCATACACATGATCCCTTCTATTCGGATGGTCGCATCCATACCATGGATTCATGTATTATTAGATGCCTATTCATGTATCATTAGGCATGATCATTAGAGATGTTAGATATGTATATGATTGATTTACAAGTCTCCTGATGGTGTTGTTCTTGTCGTTGCATTGACTTGTAAAGAATCTTAGCCATCACTCCCTGCTCTTCCTTCATGCTTTAGGGGGAATATATTACATAGTATGTTTTCAGACCTCCTATTCAATTTCTGTTTCATATCCAAAGTGCCAAAACATTGACTACTGTGCAGCATATCCATCATCATATATAGATCAAAGTCTCCCTAAAAGATCAAAGGAAAACTTCCCTAAATCCATTATGAGGAAGGTTGCATAAAAACCCAGTTTTTAGCATCAATTTGTTTTTCTCCACTATTTTCCCATGCTGATGGTAGGTTGCATAGTTATACACTAGTGCTTCCAGTGTAGATTTTCATAGGAAAACCGTGCTAAACCTCTTCTAGAAGGTTTTCCCAAATTGGAGGAGAAGCTTAGTATACTAGAACCTCTAGGAACAACGAGTTGGATATTAGTTGTTATTGATATAGCCAAGCTCTCCCATTTTAACCTCTTGATCTTATCATCATGGGCTTTCCCCTTGAGATGTGGACCTTCCTCCCTATTTTGTGGATTCCTAACTCCCTCTCCCTTCCTATAAATTCACTCACTTCCATCCCCAAATGGTTGGTCATTGATTGCTGCATCCCTATGCTGATATTATACTTACATGCTACTGATTCTAGCTTGGAGAAGGACTGCTTGAAGATTCTTTGCTTGGACTTAGACATCCACCAAAAGGATGTCTCCAACATCAAGGCATAGGTTGTATGCTTCCCTTTTTAGCTTATTAATATATACATATGATGTTCACTTTCCATAATTGTGTAAATATTTATGCCTTTAGCTTAATACTACTTGATCTATTAAGTAGTTTATGTTTGATGTATGCCATATATGCTCTTGTATCTTGCATAGTTCTTTGATCTTCCTTGTAGGTACCTGGATGCGAATAACAGGCAAGGAGTGAGGCTTGGAGCGAAAGATTCAAATTCATATTCAAGGGATCAAGCGATTAACATCATAATGAGGTAGCTTTCTCCTTCTCTCTCATCTATTAAGCATAAACTAGGAAAATGTATGTTAGTTTTTTTAATTTGTTGCTAGACCCACTCATTGGGCTAGAGGGTTCGCCTCTCTTGGAAGAGGGGATTTTCCTTCACAACATGATAGCTTTCAAAGATCATGACCCTTGACGGTATGAAATGGTTTGATGTCAAGATCATACTCTTGCAATCCTATCATCTAGTTCACCCTTCTCTCACCCAACTCTTATTGAAAAAGTAGTGAACTAACTGCTGGGCATGGTACAAAGAAAATGAAATGGTTTTTCAGTAGGTAGGGTATGAAATTCTTCACTGCCTTGTACATTGCATAATCTTGTTTTTCCACAGCAGGATAGTTGAGTTTCGGTCCTTGCGGGCTTGCACTGATGAAGGAGACGGGTCGTTCATCATTCAACTCGTCCTTTTGAATGAGCACCGTAGTGAGTGAAGTATCGGAAGGAAATGTATAGAGCAAGAATTTTTTGCTGAAGTTTGGTTTGTATAACGCTGGTGCCTTTGCTATTTCTTGCTTGATATGGTTGAACACATTCTTTTACCTCTTCCCTCAACTAGAAACTATGTCCTTATTGATCATCCCCTATATGGGTTTCACAATTTGCGCATAATCAAAGATGAACTTCCTGAGGAAGTTGATCTTCCCCAAGAAAGATTGCATACCTTTCTTGTTCACGGGGTGGCGAATATGCGTGATGGTCCAAACTCTGTCCAGATCTATCTTGATCCACCTTTTGGCAATGATGTGTCCAAGAAGGTTATCATCAGACACTACGAAGGTGATCTTCTTTAGATTCAAGGATATCTCGTATTTCTGACATCTCTCAAATATCTTCTTGAGATGGTGCAGGTGGTCTGATCACTATCTAGAGAATACTGTTACATCATCAAGGTATACCACCATGATCTGTTTGATGTGCCCATAGAAAGCGATTCCCATTGCATGCTGAAATGTTGCACCTGCATTTACCAACCCAAACAATATTCTACAGAAAGCAAACGTACTCTACTTGGTACGAAATGTTGTTTTACGTTTGTCAAGATTTACTACCAGTACCTAGTTGTATCTTGAAAATATTTCAAGAAAAGAAAACATCTGTGCTCCAGATACTATCTGTAGTATATGCTCCATGGACGACACTACATATTTGTCCTTGTCTGAGGCGCGATTGAGGTTACGAAAATCTAAGCACAAGCAAATCTTCCTGGAATAATTTCTGAGAGGGACTAGATTGGACACCCATGTTGAATGTCACAATTTATAGATGATCCGAGCATCCAATAACTTGGTTAATTATTGTTGTATGAGGGGCTCAAGTGATGGATGAACCTTCCTTAACTTCTATTGAAAAGGCTTGGCCCCTTCCTTGATCGGTATGACGTGCTGAATTATTCGCATGTCATATGTCTTAAGATCATCGTACGTCCACGTGAATACATCATGATATTGTCTAAAAAGGTGGATGAAATTTTGCCGCTCTTGTGATGTACAACATGTACCAATATTCACAAACTTCAGATCCTTTTCCATTCCCAAATTGATCTATTGGAGTAACAACATAGAACTATGGGTTTTGGCATTCACAGGTCCCTGAAAATGGTTTTGCAAGTCATGCAACTTCTCAAGTGATGCCACACGCTTGGAGATGAGGTTTCCTTTTCTTGTATCAAGCGTGTCTTGGAGAGACTGTTCATGCTTGTCCTCATCTATCGCTCCGTCCTTGAAGACGTCAACGTCAACGATGAAATGCACTATCTATTGATCATTATAATAAAGATGTAAATTAGTAATTTTTTTTAGAACATATGGTTTATACAAAATCTCAATAGTAAATTTATCCCTTAATGGTGACATCCTAACAACTGTGTTTTCCAAGGCGTATGTAATTTCATTACGCATTATTGGTACTGAAATAATGTTAAAATCTTGGAATTGAGAGATGAGTCTCCTTACCTCTTGTTGATAACTCTTAAGACGAGGTGACACATAGTGTATAGTGTTATGTACTTGATGTACCACAATCTTTGAATCACCTACAACTTTTAGAACAACAAATTTGAGGCTGATGGCTTTCTATAAGCCCACAATGAGTGCTTCATACTCAACAGTGTTGTTCATGCACTTGAACTCCAAGAAACTAGAGATTAAATGTTTTCTCTGTAGTGGGTCTATTGAAACACAACTGGCTCTAGAGCCCTCCTACATTTTGGATCTGTCAAAGTACATGGTCCACATATCATCTGTACAAGGACCACTTGCCACACTAGTACTACTATCACTACTGCTACTATTGTTACAAAGTAATGTACAAGTTTCATTCTCGCTAGTTGGGCATGGAAGGAGAACCAACTGTGTGTTTGGTGGGGTAGGGGATGTGTTATATACCTAGGGGGGATAATATGGGGTACAAAGGGAGGTACCCAAGGGAATAATGTAATAATGGGATGGGCCATAGTAAGAAATAAGGTGGTTAACCCGAATCATGTAAGGGACCACAAGTAGTTAGTAATACTGTAATTGGCCCATGGTATTAGATAGATGGTATTAAGGGAACCATGGTAATGACTCATGGTATTGTATGTATGAGGCCTATATGGAGGCTAGAGACTCCACATTGAGAGGTGTCAAGGAATATTGTATGAATAGGCATATGGCTTGTGGAGTGTTCTAATACCATCTATCTAATACCATGGGCCCATTACATTATTACTAACTACTTGTGGTCCCTTACATGATTCGGGTTAACCACCTTATTTATTACTATGGCCCATCCCATTATTACATTATTCCCTTGGGTACCTTCCTTTGTACCCCATATTATCCCCCCTAAGTATATAACAGGATGGATCTACAAGATAACATCCCAATTGTGTCTCCAAAAAGAAATTGTCGAATATAAGTTCTGCCAAAGCCAACGGTTCATTTTCTCCATCCAAGGGAGTCACATTGTGTTTCATGTATCTCTTTGATAATACCCAGATTTGGTTGTTTCTTCCCTTGTATGGAAGCCATAACTGTGAACAGTCAGTGGAAAAGTATCCTTGCAACCTACTTTACCAGTCTCTGCTGAGTAATATGCCATATGCTTCCGGCATGTCCAAAACTAAAATATTGATGCATCGATGAACTCATCCGTCAGATGATAACTGGATGATCATATCCCTAAGTCACTAATGGATGTTACACATGTTTTGTTTAGCTAGATGATCTGTACACTTTTCTTACTCCATTGAGCATTATTATTCTTAGCAATGGAGAGTGGGCTGACATTAACTGATGTGCTAGAATCAACAAAGCAGTTGTTAACATTGAAGTTGAAAATTTCGAATGATAACAAGAATGGTGGGCAGAGTGAGTTTTCCTCCATGTAGACCGCATTAAGCACATATGCGAGCATGTTAGGATACTTACTTGATCCTTTGCTGGAAGAGGGAGCATCACTTGTAGAGGTTTTCCCAAGTGCTCGTAGAAGAATGTCCCGTTGACTCACTATTTTTGTGAGCTCATACAGGGTTATGTTTGCATGAGTCTTCTTCATGTCTTCCATAATGTTATATTCCAAAGCGGGAAGACTCACTGAGGTTTCTGGGGGTGGAACTGAATTCATGGTTTTCGGTGGGTTACTTTTGTCTTTGTTGCTCGTGGAAACACTATGTGCTAAATTTGTCTTCCTGGACTTGATATGAATGTTCTGTGTTGAGTTAACCATTGCACCTACTGTCCTTAACATGTCTGGTCGTATTTTGTCCCTCGGTATCTTGAACATAGTGGGGACCCCTTGGCTTCTCAAGTTATATTGATTGTTTTTCTTTGGGGCAGGACCATCACTCGAAGGTTCCTTCTCGGTGGTGGTATTCTAGGCTGTGCAGGCACACTGATACATGTTTACTACATGCCCAATACTTGGAGCTTCATCATATGTAGAAACTTCTTCTTCTTCAGTGTGAGGTGCATCCTACTCATTAGCCGTGAGGTTGTTGGAAAATTTTGTAGCCATACTTTTCATTCATGGTTCCATTTTGGGCACGTCCTTTTCAAATGGTTGTCATGTTGAAATGCGCAGTATGAATCTATCGCAAGCTAGTCAAGGTTCAGAACTAGATTGGAGATTTGTGTAGATTTGGTCGGATGGGTGGTGTTGCTGCTTGAAGCTACATTCTTCTTCGGGGGGTACCTGGAAGGCTCGCTGCTTATGGTTGTCTCACTCATCCTTTGTTTAAGTTCAACAACTTTGGTGGTCAAGGACTTGATGAGATGAGTAAGGTTCTCAATGCCATTTGCTTCTTTTTCCTTAGCCTTACTGACAAAGGTTTGAGACCTCTTGCTTGTGTCTTTGGAGTCCTTAGTGGATTCGTCATCTACAATGACTACAATAATGCACAGGTCTTTATCTACAGCAATAAGCTCTTCACAGTTTTTTTTCAATGTGGTTTCACAACTCGCTTGACGAACTACGCAATATAGGTCGACAGTGCAGACATGTAGTAGTCGATGGTGATGGAGTCATGAGGTTTAGTGTCTACTGAGAACTTGTTCAAAATGTGGCTAAACCTCTGATTCAAATATTTAACCTTCTCTTTCTCCTCCATCTGGAGACTACCCAACTCCTTTAGCAACATGGTGGGGGTCTTGTGTTCAAAAAACTTTTCAAGGAATATCCTTTGAACACCCCTCAATTCTGGATGGAATTTGGTGGAAGGTTGTGGTACCATACAACTAATTTACCATCCAAGGTACATGGAAAAAATATGCATGCAATGTTGTCATAATGTGCCACGAATGTCTACAGATGTAGGTAGAACATGTCTGCATGATCTTCTACCGTCACTGTCTTTTCAAGGTCATATTTCGTTAAAATCTTCTTCGCGTGTCTCAAAAACTTATGTAGGACACTAGGAAGTGCCGATGTTCCTTGAGTCATCCATTCCATATTTCGTTCTTCCATGTTTTCCTCTTCATTGTCATCATCCTCCTCTTCTAAATCGAATGAATCTTCCTCTGAGTCTCTTGGTTCTTCTTCCTCTTCTCCTCCTCTTTCATTTCCTCCCCCTCTGCCTCCTCCACTGGAACTTAAGCCCAAGAGTAAGAGGTTGTCTTCTTCTTCCTTTTGAAAGATTGGGGGTTCCTCTTCTTTCTCCATAGCTTCTACCATCTCTTCAAGAGTGGCGAATATCACTTCTTCCACAGATGAAACTACCACTCCCATGGGGGTAGTCTTTTTCTTCATTTGAGAACATGGAAGAGCGTACACTCCCGAAATCAGTCCAACAACTCTTGCAAATTGACGAGTGGTGGGACAGACAAATTGAATATGATGATGCGATATTTCACGTTCGGGTCTAAGAGGTGAGAAATGACCAACTTCAGAATTGTGTGTAGGGGAGAGGGAGTGAATGTTACTTCCTTGACCAAATGATAGATGAGTGGGGTGTTACACAGTAATTTGTCACCATCCCTGTTACCCCTTCTCCCGCACATTGGAGGACTTATTCCGGGACTTGTGAGAAGTGACATAAACTGAAAACACTTGCATTGTATCCCCTTGAGTATGTACTTCATATGCCCTGAAGACACCTTCTGCAAAATACCCATGAAAATAGCCCTTTTTCCATTGGCGCTGTTCCACAGTGTATCACTCGCGCCAATGGGGGAAATCCTCCAAAGAGGGCGC
>APFE031589196.1:0-13869 GCA_000404065.3 Pinus taeda | reverse complement strand
GGATGTGCTCTAGCCATGAAAATTGGTGGAGAGGCTAAGGCACATAAGATCTCCAAGATCCAGAAATGGTTTGGGAAAATTCTACCCGGTTGGAGAGATATTAAAATAATTAATATTTTTGATGGGGTTCCTAAGTCTAAACTTAGGAAAATTAAAATATTAATGGGTATTAATATAAAACTGGGTGAGAATGTTCTAAATGACATGGATCAAGCCAAATCTAATCTTAGCCGTTGATTAGGGACTTAATCTCGGCTGTTGAAGACTCAATAGGAAAAGTATAAGAGGACGCTTGAGGGTCAGTTCGAAAAACACCATATTAATCAGTCAATTCGATTTTTTGGAGCAGGGTTTTCTGAGAGAATCGAGCTAGTGATCTGTTGTGGCGAGGGGAAGTTCGACACAAGGCCGAGAATACATAGCAGAGAGGCTGAGATAGTGCCAGAGAGACAGCACAAAGCCTGGAGAGGTTGACGCAGAGGCAGATGGGACTTATGCAGAGGTTGAAGAAAACAACGTGAGCGACAGAGAGGACCAGAGGGATGACACAAAGAGCCAAAGGGCTGATGCAGAGGCTTTAGTAGCTACGCAAAGGCTGGTAGAGCTGACGCAAGGACAAGCTGCAACGTTGGGTTATTTTTGTGGGGTAGATTGAGTGCTGGTGAGCTGGGAAGGGTGACGTAGTTCCTGCAAAGTGACGCAGAGTAGTAGAGAAGCTTGGAGAAGCTTTCGTTGTCCAGTTAAGGACCTGCCGTAGTTGTTGTGGGATCGTTCATCCGGTGATTGATCCGCCAGAATATCTGTCTCCAAGGAGAGGTATTACTGCCGAGGACATTCTTTGTTGGGTGAGCCATTTTTGGCACCTTAGTTTTATTCAAAAACTGCATAATAATAAAACTCTCATATTTGCTGCACCAGTTTTCCCGCATTGGGTTTTTCTACGGATGATTGTCCAAAAATAACGTTGTCCCTTGTCTGTTTGTCTCAGTCATTTCAATTGTTGATCTGTATATGAGTTAAGGCTGCATTTGTGTTTATTTTAGTATTTATATTTATAAATAACTTGTTAATGGAATGAACAAGTAGGAGAAATTAAACTAGATAATGCAGTAGGGATTTCTAACGTGTCAGACTTAGAAATTTCAACATGGAATCAGAACATTGTAGATCACAGTAGAACTAAAGGAACCAGTAGTAATCTGGAGAATTTGCAGCAGTAGTAGCTATCCCGAGAGACAACGTTGTTCCAGAGCAGAAGCAGCAGAGAATAAGTGACGCAGAGGGCTTGCGTCATCATTTTGAGCCAGGAAGAGGGTCAATGTAGAGGCAGAGAGGGGCAAATCAGATCTACATAGTGCCCGGTCATCTTTGTCAAATAGGAAGGATTGACGCCGTGGCGAGGAGGAGCAGAGTCTGCCATTGCCGGGATTGCGCAAAGCCTGAAAGGCTCAGTTTCTTTAGTTGTAGGGGCTTCGGGAGCTGTGGGCAGATTGTGATTGAGAAGCTAGTTAGGTGATGTTTCTGTCGATGCAAAACAATACCAAAGGGGACAAAACCAAGGTAGAGGGAGTCACTATCTTGACGGATTTCTAGCCAAGAAACCCAAATTCGAGTTGTAGTTGCAAGAAGAATTGGAGAGGAGCGGTTCGACATTTGCCGAGAGGATTCCAGCAGGGAAATCACGACTTAGAGGGAGATTCCTAGGAGGGAAGTCGAAACTCAGAGGGAGTCCAGAAGAGGCGCTGAAATGGTAGTGAACGGACTAAGGGATTAGGACAGGTTGGACGGGGCTTCCAACTTTGTCATCTAGAAGGCCAGGATCTTGGCAGTCCTGGATCGACATCGCATTAAGGACTTTTCCTTGAGAACCATGGCTATCCCGGTCGGCCCAGCTGAGAATGAAAAGTATGAGGATGTAATGGCGAGGGCAAAGTGCATGATCCTTGACAGGTCCCAGCGCTGGCCCTCTTTGGCTCTGCGCAGCTCTTGGCTACCTCTGCATGGCCTCTGGCTACCTCTGCGTGGCCTCTGGCTGGCTCTGCGTCAACCTCTCCCGGCTTCTGTGCTGATCCTTGCAGTACTAACTCTGCCTCTCTGCTATGTATTCACTGCCCCTTAGCTGCAACTCCATTCACTCACTCAATTTACTCAGCAAACCCTGCCCCAGAAAATAGAGTTCTTGATCTCTCTCGGTGTGTTCTCCAACTGACCCTCAAGCCTCGTCTTATACTTTTCTCCTTGGTCGATCAACGATCGAAATTAAATCTCTAATCAACAACTAAGATTAGATTTGGCTTGATCCATGACTTTTAGACCCTTCTAACACAGTTTTATATTAATACCCATTAATATTTTATTTTTCCTAAGTTTAGACTTAGGAACACCATTAAAAATATTAATTATTTTAATATCTCCCAAACTGTTTAGAATCTGCCGTAACCATTTCTGGGTCTTGGAAATCTCATGTGCTTTAGCCTCTCCACCAATTTTCATGGCTAGAGCACATCCGATGCTAACCCAACTCAACACTCCCTCTTAGCGAGGACTGTGCTCTAGTAATACTCCTCACTGAGTATCACCCTAATCATCCAGCATCGGTCCCTGTGCTGATGTTATGCCTCCCAGCCCAACATCCTCTGCATTGCTGCATCATGTATTGCTACCCATGGCCCTGCCATTGCCATTGCTGCATCCGTACGACAGCTCCCTCTGCATCCGTGTTACTGCTCATGGCCTTGCCACTGCTATTGCTGCATCCCCTCTCATCATGCTGTATCGTGCTGCCCATAGCACTGCCATTGCTAACTGCTGCACTGCAACTCAGTTACTGAGAAGTAAGTAACTAATCCTCCCAACTCTGACATCTTTGTCAGGCTAGAAACACTCCCAATGTTGAAGCTCCCTCTGTTGCTGACAAGTGCTCCCTTTACTGACCTTTGTTGCTACAACAACTCCATGCATCTCGCATTGCTGCCTTATGCTGTCCCGGGACTCCTGCACTGTAGCACTCTGTCGCTCCATCCGCATCCGTCTCTATCGACATCTGCCAGTCCTCTTACTCTCTCTTCGGCGCTCCCATAGCAAGGTATAATCCAAGAGGTTGAGTACCTCAAGGATCCTGCCCCTCATCATTTGTAGTCCTCCTCACTACAGCTCGATTTCTCCCCACTTCTTCTCAAGTGGCACATGAGCATTCATGGCACAGTTGTCATCTGTCTCCACTTCTTTCTCTGCCCTTGCTGGCGCCGCCTTAGTCTCAGAAGCCTCTTCCCTGCTCTTCTTCCTCGGACACTGTTTCGCATAGTGACCTAGTTCCCCACTGTTGATTTGGGGTAGCATCGGATGTGCTCTAGCCACGAAATTTGGTGGAGAGGTTGGGGCACATGAGATCTCCAATACCCAGAAAGGGTTTGGGCAAGTTCTAAACAGATCAGTAAATATTAAAATAATTAATATATTTAATGGAGTCCCTAAGTCTAAACTTAGGGAAAATAAAATATTAATGTGTATTAATACAAATTTGTGTTAGAGTGGTCCAAAAGACATGGATCAAGCCAAATCTAATCTTAGCCATTGATTAGGGACTTAATCTCGGCCGTTGATATGTCAACAGGAAAAGTATAAGAGGAGGATTGAGGGTCACTTGGAGAATACACCAGAGTGATTAGTCATTCTATTCTCTAGAGCGGGGTTTGCTAGAGAGATAAAATTAGCGATCGGAGTTGCAACTGAGGGGCATTGAGTACAGAGAGACAGAGAGGTGGAGATAATGCCGGGAGGGCAGCGCAGGAGTCAGAGAGAGTGACGCAGTAGCAACTAGGGCTCACACAGGGCCACGCAGAGGCAGCGAGGAGCTGCGCAGTGCTTTAGAGAGGTCAACCTTGTTGATGCAGAGGGCCAGAAGGTTGACGCAGGCCCATTCAGGGTGACGTAGGGCCAACGTTGGGCAGAGAGAGGCTGACGCAGTCCAGAAAGGTAGACACTGGGGTTTCTGGGGCAGAGGAGCTGCTGGAAGGTTTATCCGGGGTTTCAGCCGGGACATTTGTCTTAGACTGAGAGGTACTACTGCGAAGGAAATTCTCTATTGGGTACGTTGGTTTTGGCAGCCAGATTGTACTCTGAATTGCTTAATAAGAAAACCCTCAAATCGTTGCACCGGTTTTCCCGCATTGGATTTTTCCAGGGACATGGTCCAAAAATAACGGTGTCATTTGGTGTGATTGTTTCTGTTTGCTTTAGTTGTTGATCTGTAATATGTTGAACACTAGTGTTTATTTTCAATATTTACATTGTAAATTACTCGTTAAATAACATAACAAGTAGGTAGGAATAAATCAGTAAAGTGCATGGAGGGTTTCTAACTGGTAGACTTAAAAACTTCAACAAGGTATCAGAGCGTGATTGCAGATCACATGAGGACTGAGGACATCAGCCGAGTGGAGCAATAGCAGTAGAAAACAGCTGTCCCGAGGTGACGAAGTTGTTTCTAGCAGGGCAACAACAAGGGAAGGGTGATGCAGTGCCTGTGTCATCAAGGGTGAGCCAGGAAGAGGCAATGCAGAGGCTAAGGAAGGCAACGGGAGCCTCATGCAGAAGCTATGAGGGCTGACGAAATTGGTTGAGGAGGCTGGGTTGCTGGTGTCGGGATTGCGCAAAGCCTAGGAGCTCTCACCTTCAGGCTGCTGGGGTTTAGAAGGCTATGGGAACATTGCAGAGTGGAGCTGGTGAGGTACTGTAGTCAAAATAGTACCTGAGAGGGCAAGGACAAGAGGAGGGAGTTGCTACTGAGGGTTTCTAGCCGAGAAACCCGGATTAGTGGTGCAGTTGCACAGACGATCAGAGTAGGGGGCATCTCGACATCGACAGAAGGATTTCCAGGAGGGAAATCGAGACTCAGAGGGAGTCAGTTCGAGAACTTCCAGGAGGGAAGTAGAAGTGCATCATGGCACTACACGGAGTAAGAGACCAGGACAGACTGGACAGAGCGTCGAACTTCGCAGTCTAGAAGGCCAGAATCTTATCCATACTTGACAAAAATCGTGTCAATAACTTCGCCTTGAAGGTTATAGCTATCCTAGTTGACCCAAATGATAACGACAAGTACGAGAAGGCAATGGCAAGGGCCAAGAGCATCATCCTTGACGAGGTCAAGGACCATGTAGTACCACACATTGCCGAGAAAGAAACGACATATGAGATGTGGGAGGCCCTCAAGAAATTGTACCAGCATACTTCTGTGCAGAGAAGAATGTTACTAGAGAATCAGTTGAGGTCATATCAGATGAAGAAAGGAGAACCGATTGACACCTTCGTCGTAGGATTGAATGAGATCCGAGATCAATTGACTGCTATAGGGGCGACACCAGATCAAGAGCTTATGGTGAGGACAACTCTGAATGCTGTCTCAGAAGATTGGGAAGTATTTGTCTAGAGTATCTTGGGCAGAGGGACTCTCCCACCTTGGGATGAGATGTGGGTAGCTCTTCGCCAAGAAGAGATCAGATGACAGTCAAAGATAGGTAGCAGCAGCAAAGGGATCAAGGTCAAGCAGGAGGGGGAGGATGTGGCCCTAGCATCTGAGGGAAAGCAGGAGAAGCGGAAGAAGAAAGATCTCTCCAAGATCAAGTGATTCCACTGTGGGGAGCTGGGTCATTATGCGACCCCGGGTCCAAGGAAGAAGAGTAAGGGAGAGTCTTCTGAGACTAAGGCAGCGCCAACACGGGCAGAGGAGGAAGTTTTGACAGACGATGACTGTGCCATGAGTGCACACGCACCACTTGAGCGAAAGTGGGGAGACATCGAGTTGTAGTCAAGCAGACTATAGGCAACGGTGCGAGATGCAGGAGAGTTGTTGCAACAGTGCAGAGGTCAGAGAGGGAGCACTTGTCAACGACAAAGGGAGCTTCATCATCAGTGGGTGTCTCTATCCCAACAGGGAGGTCAGTTCCTTACTTCTCAATAACTGAGTTGCAGTGTAGCAGTGGGCGGCATGATGCAACATGATGAGAGGAGGTGCAATGCGGATGCAGTGCTGGGAGAAAGGACCAACAACAACACGGATGCAGAGGGAGCTGTCATATAGATGCAACAGTGGTAGTGGCAGAACCATGGGCAGCAGTACAGGAGGTAGCAGTGTAGAGGATGTTGGGAAGGAAGGTCTAGCATTAGCACAGGTACCGATGCCGGATGATCAGAGTAGTACTCAGTGAGGAGTATTGCTAGAGCATAGTCCTCATCGCTAAGAGGGAGTGTTGATTTGAGTTAGCATCGAATGTGCTTTAGCCACAAAATTTGGTGGAGAGGTTGGGGCACATGAGATCTCCAATACCCAGAAAGGGTTTGGGTAGATTCTAAATACATCAGGAGATATTAAAATAATTAATATTTTTAATGGAGTCCCTAAGTCTAAACTTAGGGAAAATAAAATATTAATGTGTATTAATATGAATCTGTGTTAGAGTGGTCCAAAAGACATGGATCAAGCCAAATCTAATCTTAGTCATTGATTAGGGACTTAATCTCGGTCGTTGATATGTCAACAGGAAAAGTATAAGAGGAGGCTTGAGGGTCATTTGGAGAATACACGAGTGATCAGTCATTCTATTCTCTTGAGCGGGGTTTGCTAAGAGAGATAGAATCAGTTATCGAAGTTGTGGCTAAGGGGCATTGAGTACAGAGAGATAGAGAGGTAGAGATAGTGCCGAGAGAGCAGCGCAAGAGCCAGAGAGAGTGATGTAGTAGCAGCCAGGGCTCACGCAGGGCCATGCAGAGGCAGCTGGGAGTTGCGCAGTGCTTCATAGAGGCTAGCGTTGCTGACGCAGAGTGCCAGAAGGCTAATGTAGGTCCTCCTGAGGCTGACGTAGGCCCATTCAGTGTGACGCAGGGCTAGCACTGGGTAGAGAGAGGCTGACGCAGTCCAGAAAGGCAGACGCTGGGGTTTCTGGGGCAGAGGAGCTGTTAGAAGGTTTATCTGGGGTTTCAGCCGGGACATTTGTCTCAGACTGAGAGGTACTACTTCCAAGGAAATTCTCTGTTGGGTGAGCCAGTCTTGGCACCCAGATTGTACTCTGAATTGCTTAATAAGAAAACCCTCAAATAGCTGCAACGGTTTTCCTGCATTGGGTTTTTCTGGTGACATGGTCCAAAAATAACGGTGTCATTTGGTGTGATTGTTTCTGTTTCCTTCAGTTGTTGATCTGTAATATGTTGAGCATGCACTAGTGTTTATTTTCAGTATTTACATTGTAAATAACTTGTTAAGTAACAGAACAAGTAGGTAGGAATAAATCAGTAAAGTGCATGGAGGGTTTCTAACTGGTAGACTTAGAAACTTCAACACCCGCAGTGGAAGCATTTGACCTGGGAGAGGTCCTTCTTATTTCATTTCTCCTACTTTCCCGCAGATGCTAGAGCAGCATCCTCCTCTTCCTCCTTGATTCTGACCCGTTTACTGCTACTCCCCACCTTGGTTAGCCGTTTGATCTCTTCTTGTTGAAGAGCCGCCCACAGTTCCTCCCAATCCGGAAGGTTCGACCTGCCCAGTAAGCTCTGAACAAATACCTCCCAATCCTCTGAGACTGCGTTCAGTGTGGTCCTCACCAACATCTCCTCACCCGGCGTGGCCCCTGTGGA
Organism: Pinus taeda; assembly: GCA_000404065.3. Lineage (NCBI taxonomy): Eukaryota > Viridiplantae > Streptophyta > Pinopsida > Pinales > Pinaceae > Pinus > Pinus taeda. Next base: position 6,237 of record APFE031589196.1, on the reverse strand, counting down.
AGTCAGCTAATCCCGGATCTCCGTCAATCGCCCTGAGGAAGATATCTAACTGCTCGCCCCTCTGCATCTGGTATGACCGCAACTGATTTTCTAGAAGCATCTTCCTCTACACGGAAGTATGCTAATATAACTTCTTCAAAGCATCCCACATCTCATCTGCCATACCCTTCTCGGCAATATGTGGTACCACATGATCCTTGACCCCGTCAAGGATGGTGCACTTAGCCCTGGCCATTGCCTCTTCGTACTTCTCATTTTCAGCCAGGTCAATTGAGATCGCTATCATTTTCAAGGCGAAGTGCTTGATGCGATACTTGTCTAGAATGGACAAGATCCTGGCCTTCCAGACTACGATGTTGGAAGCTCCGTCCAGTCTATCTTGATCTCTCAGCCCATTCACTGTCGTTTTGCTGATCCTCTTTCAACTCTTTCGAGTCTCTCTACTTCCCTCCTAGAAGTCCTCTGATCGACTCCTGCTGAGTCTCTCAACTTTCCGTCTGGAAGTTCTCGGTTTGACTCCTTCTGAGCCTCGATTTCCCTTTTGGAAACCCCTCTGCCAATGTCGAGATGCCCTACTCCTATCGTTTGTGCAATTGAACCACTGATCCAGATTTCTTGGCAAGAAATCCTCGACAACAACTCCCTCCTCCTTGGTCTTGCCCTGTTAGGCATTGTTCTGACCATAGTACCCCACCAGCTTCGCTCCACAACTCACCCACAACCTCCTATGCCTCAACAATCTGAAGGTCTGAGCCTCTACGCTTTGCGCAATCCCGACACTGGCAAAATCTGCACCTCTTGGCCACAGCGTCGATCCTTCCTGACTGAGAAAGATGACCGGGTACTGCGTAGGTCAAGTCTTCTCCTCTCTGCCTTAGCATTGATCCTCCTCCTGGCTCGAACTGATGATGTAGGCTCTTTGCGTCACCCCTTCCTTGTTGCTTTCTGCTAGGAAGAACTTTTGTCACTCGGGACAACTGTTTCTGCTGTTGTTGCTCCGCTTGGCTAATGCCTTCAGTTATCCTGTGATCTGCAACCACTCTCTGATACCATGTTGGAATTTCTAAGTTTTACCTGTTAGAAATTCTTTCTGTACTATTTGATTTATTTTTTCCTACTTGTTCAATTACTTAACAAGTTATTTACCATGTAAATACTGAAAATAAATACAAGTACAATATCAACACATACAGATCATTAACTGAAAGTAAACAAGTACACAAGTAACACCGTTTTTTTGGACTAATGTCCCCGGAAAAACCCAATGCAGAAAAACCAATGTAGCTATTCGGAGGGTTTTATTATTACGCAGTTTCAGAATACAACCTGGGTGCCAAAAATGGCTCACCCAACAGAGAATGCCCTCGACAGTAGTACGTCTCAGTTGGAGACAGATATTCTGGCTAAATCACTAGATGAACAATCCCACAGCGACGATGCAGCTTTTGTTGCTCTGCGTCACCCGATCCGGCTTCTTCAGCTCGAGTCTGTCCCACGAAATTCTCCCAGCACTGCCTCTAGTCTCTGCGTCAGCCTCTCTGGGCTCTGTGTTAGCCTCTTGAGCCTCTGCGTCACCCTATCTAGCTTCTTCAGCTCCAGTCTGTCCCACGAAATTCTCCCAGTGCTGCCTCTAGTTTCTACATCAGCCTCTCTGGGCTCTGCGTCAGCCTCTTGAGCCTCTGCGTCTCCCAACGCTGGCCCTCTCTAGTTCTGCGCAACTCCTGGCTGCCTCTACATGGCCTCTCGCTGGCTCCGCATCAACTTTTCCTGGCTTCTGCACTGATCCCCCGGTACTAACTCTGCCTCTCTAATATGTATTCACTGCCCCTCAACTGCAACTCGAATCAATCACTCAATTTCCTCAGAAAACCCTACCCCATATAATCAAGCTCTTGATCTCTCTAGGTGTGTTCTCCAACTGACCCTCAAGCCTCCTCTTATACTTTTCTCGTTGGTCCAACAACGTCTGAGATTAAATTTCTAATCAACAACTAAGATTTGATTTGGCTTGATCCATTGCTTTTGGACTCTTCTAATACAATAGTTTATTTTTCCTAAGTTTAGACTTAGGAACTCCATTAAAAATATTAATTATTTTAATATTTCCCAAACTGTTTAGAATCTGCCCAAACCATTTCTGAGTCTTGGAGATCTCACGTGCTTTAGCGTCTCCACCAATTTTCATGGATAGAGCAAATCTGTTGCTATCCCAAATCAATAACAGTTGTATCAGATGCAGAAGGGAGAGCAGATAGATTTGTTCCACCTCAGATTGCAAGAGATTCGTGACCAACTTACTTCCGTGGGGTGTACACCGGATTCAGAGTTCATGGTGAGGACCGCCCTAAATGCAGTCTCCGAGGAGTGGGAGACATTTGTCTAAAGTATTTTGGATGGGGCTACTCTTCCAAGATGGGAGGAGATGTGGGCAACTCTTCTACAAGAAGAGATCAGGAGGTTGACCAAGGCGGGGAGTAGTGGCAAGGGAAGTCGAATCAAGAAAGAAGAGGAGGAGGATGCGGCTCTAGCATCTGCGGGACAGCAAGGGAAGAGGAAGAAGAAGGACATCTCCAAGGTGAAGTGCTCCCATTGTGGGGAGCTGGTACATTATGCATCCCAGTGTTCCAGGGAGAAAAACAAGGGAGAGGCTTCTGACTCCAAGGAAACTCCACCTAAGGCAAAGAAAGAGGTTGATACTGATGACGACTGTGCCATGAGTGCTCATGCACCTTGAGAGAAGAGGTGGGGAGACATCGAGTTGTAGTCATGAGGATTACAAGCTAGGGGCAGGATCCTTGAGGTGACCAAACTCTTGGATCATATCCAGCTACGAGAGCCCTTAACGATAGTAGCAAAATGACAGATGTCGGGTGGAGCAAAGTATAGTGGAGTAGCAAGGCAGTGCTTGGTTGCAGAAATTTGAGGCAGCGTAGTGGAGGTTATGGCAGTGCAAGAGGCACAGAGGTGTATGTAGCAGCGCAACAATAGCAGAGGGAGCACATAATAGCAGCAGAGTAAGCTTCAGTTTCACAAGGCTTCCAGACTGAATGGGATGTCAGTATTTGGGAGAAGTAAGTTATTTACCTCTCAGTAATTGAGTTGTAGTGCAACAATTAGCAACGGTAGTGCTAGGGGCAACATGGGCAACATATTGAGAGGGAGATGCAGTACATATGTAGCAATGGAAGTGGCAGTGTCATGGGAAACAATACCTGAAGCAGCGATGCAGATGATGTGAGGTAGCAGGCCAAGCATCGGCGTAGGTACCGGTGCGGAGGATTAGTGTGACGTTTCCATGGTGAAGCATTACTAGAGCACATTCCTCGCTAAGAGGGAGTGTTAATTTGTGGTATCATTGAATGTGCTCTAGCCCTGAAAATTGGTGGAGAGGCTAAGGCACATAAGATCTCCAAGACCTAGAAATGGTTTAATGGAGTTCCTAAGTCTAAACTTAGGAAAATTAAAATATTAATGGGTATTAATATGAAACTGGGTGAGAATGTTCTAAATGACATGGATCAAGCCAAATCTAATCTTAGTCGTTGATTAGGGACTTAATCTCGGCCGTTGGAGACTCAACAGGAAAAGTATAAGAGGAGGCTTAAGGGTCAGTTGGAGATACACCAAATTGATTAGTCAGTTCGATAATCTAGAGCGTGGTTTTGCTAAGAGAATTGGGCTAGTGATCTGTTGCAGCGAGGGGCAGTTTGGCATGAGGCCGAGAATACATAACGGAGAGGAAGAGATAGTGCTCAGAGAGACAATGCAGAGCCTGGAGAGGCTGATGCAGAGGCAACTAGCTGAAGAGGCCAACGTGAGTGACGCAAAGGGCTAGAGGGATGATTCAGAGAGCCAAGGGGCTGATGCAGAGGCTTCAGTAGTTGCGCAAAGGCTAGCAGAGCTGACGCAGGGCCAAGAGGCAACGCTAGGTGATTTACGTGGGCCAGACTTAGTGCTGGTGAGCTGGGAAGGGTGACGCAGTCCCTGCACATTGACGCAAAGCAGTAGAGAAGCTTGGAGCAGCTTTCGATGTCCAACTAAGGAGTTGACGTAGTTTGGGCTTCACCAAGAGTTTGGGCTTCACCAAGAGTGATGCAGATCTTGACCTTTACTTCATGGTTGTTGATGGTAATCCATTGATCTTGGTGTTGTATGTTGATGATCTATTCCTTACTAGGGCAAAAAGGCTCATTGTCGGGTGCAAGAGGGAGTTGGCTTCAGAGTTCGAGATGAAGGATCTTGGCTTGATGCATTATTTCTTGGGATTGGAGGTGTGGCAGAGATTAGATGAAATCTTCCTTGGACAGGGGAAGTACATAGTTTACATCTCGAGGAGATTTTGTATGATGGACTGCAAGTCCATGGCTACATGTATGGTGACCAATCTAAAGAAGCTGAATGATTTTGCTTCATATTCAGATTTGGTTGATCCCACTATGTGCAGGAAGTTGATCAGATCCTTAATGTACTTGATTAACACAAAGCTAGATATTTGGTTTGCAGTGAACACCTTGAGCCAGTATATGGTTGAGTTGAGTCAGTACATTAGGTTGCAACGAAGCATATGTTGAGGCACCTACATGGTACAGTTGGATATGGTATGAGATATGGTGGTGAAGTGAGGTTGTAGGTGTTGGCTTAGTGGGGCCTGACCCAAGTTCAGAGGTGATTTAGCCAAGCAAATCCCGGTACTACTGGTCCTTTCGGCAACAGTTCGCAGAGCGCGGACTGAGGTCTCACTCAAAGTAGTATGGGAGGGTTCTAGAACTAGGTTTCCGCACCCTGGGGATGTCTGATATGTTAGGATTGGTACGCAGTCCAACCTTCATGCTCATTGTGCTATGTGCACCAGTGGGCACCTTGCGGCCTACGATGTTGTCTTCGCGCAGTCCTACTCGTAGCACGATCCTTGTTTTTACCCAAGTCTTTCCTACTTATGCACTGTTAGCTGATTACTTATATTATTTACATATATAAGTATTCTGAACCATACAAGCATTTACTCAACTACGCGCAGTAAATAAACAGAGAAAAAGTAATGCATCACAATAGAATAACAATTCAAGACTAGATGCATAGAATTAGGATAAACTTCTCTTTATTAGCTTTCTGTCTCGATTACAGACTCGACTCCGCCCTGCGTGCTTAGCTGCAAGGGTTCGCGCACTCAGCTACAAGGGTCCGCGCACTCAGCTACGGACTCTACTAAGTCTCTGCGCACTCCGCTGCAGAGCCTATTCCTACTACTACAACCCAAGACACTTAGAATTCAACTCTAAGCTTGAACCATTCCTTCGCTACCCCTTCTACTCTCTATTCCCTTTTACAACTTAGAGCCTCTCTCTAGTTATACAATCTCATGGTCCGTGGACCATGGGCAGGCTGACATGACTTTACATTACATTACATTACTTTAGGGCGGACAACCCTATGACTCATCCTATACTTCGCGCTCTGTGCCCGCAATTCGCGGAGTCTTACAAAACCTTTGACCAAAACTTGGGCTTTGAGCCCCAAAAGCCTACTGTGGGGGGATTCCATGCTCAACAGGCCCCCAACACAATCATTGTGACTCGTCTCGAGTCACTCTGCTAGTGCGGCGATCTTGGCACGGAGCCCTTCCAACCGATCTTGCGCTGCGCAGAGGTCCGCAGCACACTGTTCTGTAGTTTGCTGGATCTGCTCTACTCTTTCGGTCGAAGTCTCGCTGTCAGGGGCACATCCCTGTCTTAAGGCATGCATCGCCTTCATCTGTGCGAGCTTCCCTTCGATGTCTGCAGTGATGAGGAAGGCCTCATCAATCCAAAGGCTGGACGTGCGCTTTAAGGACTGCCTCTTTCTGCCGCGTGGCATCCACCTATTCCTTCAACGCCTTCGCCTACTGTAGCTGCCTTGTGGACATGTCATGGCCATCCTTGGCCTCTTCTGTTGGCGCTGTTGTTGTTTCTGTTGTCTGCGCTGTTGCTGCTGCATCGGCTGATTTCTGCTGTGCGGCTGCCTCTGCTACTGCTTTTTCCTAACGCCTCTTTTCGGCCAGCTGCGCGATGCATAGCTTGGTGTCCTTCTTCCTTTGTTGAGCTGCGGCTCTTTCCATTCCTGCCAAGTCCGGGGCACACCACTCCGGAGGCCATGTTTCCAACACCGTGAAGATGGCGTCTGTTGACCCTGCCGCCCGCACCTACCTACCAATTAGCGAGAAAAGCCTTCAACCCCACAAGGTGTGGTTGGTGGCAGGGA
>APFE031589184.1:0-19388 GCA_000404065.3 Pinus taeda | reverse complement strand
GGTTGTTAGCCATCCATCTCAAGATGAACATAGCATTTCATTTTAGCATTTAATATTGTTTCCGTTGTGTGGAATTTCTTTACTTGATTTACATGCAAATTGTCTTTTACATTCCTGCACTAGAGTTGCTTTGGTGTTAATTACCTTTCCGATTATTTTCTGTCTGATTCTACAAAGCATTTCATTTAAGAAGTAGGATTAGAGATAGGGAAATTTCATACCATTTTTGGCATTGCCTGTGTTTCATCTCTAACTTTATGAATACCTCGGGTTGACAATTAAGTGTTGAGGATTTGTCTCAAGTGCAATTCCTACACCTAACACTAGGCTGAAAAGGATTGGGAGAGATACCAGTAGAAGGAAATGGGCCTAGAGCAATTGTACCTGAAGTTTGGGTTTATTTGGGAGTAGGAGGTTGTGGAGGGGATCGCTGTTGAGAAGGCATACTATACCACTTGTTGGTGGCCCATCATGGTTGAAGCATGCAAACACTAGACAAGATAGGCTCAGAAGAGGTAGGTGGTGGGCCATAATAAGCCCCAAGCAATGTGGAATCTTTGTAGACCCTATGAGAAGCATTGATTAAGGAAGGGATAGTTTCATTTCCAGTCATTGATGACATAGTGGTATGATTAGATTTCTAAGACTGAGGGTGATAGTAAGTCAATGATCGATAGTGACGATCTTTCCATTATGGAAAAAGAACATCTTATGAAAGATAGCATATGCAGCACCGTACATGGAATAAGTGTAACTATGACCCAACAAGATGTTATAATCTAATGGGGCATCAATGAATTCAATATCAATCAAGATAGTCTTGTTGGCAATGGTGATGGGATAGTTGTGATATAAACCAAGGGGTTACGAGGGGTGACCATCCCAAGCACAAAGAGTAAGAGTGGATGGGCACAAGGTGTGAGCCTCAGATACCCTTGAGAGGTTTTTTGGTGTAAGGGGTGGTAATATATTTCAAGATGAAGAATTTGGTGAACCCCACTATGCTCAACAACAAGTGGATGATGAGGCTACAAAATTTTAAGGAAAAGGAGAGAAGGACCACATAGATACTCCTGAATCCTACTATCCACAACTACAAGTGGATGAAGATATAGTGAATCCAATAACAAATATTTCTTATGCCAATGAAGCTTCGATTGAAGAAACCAATGTTATGGTGAATCCAACAATTCAATTTAATTATGTTAAATTTGATGAAGAATTTTTACCTATGTTGGTAGAAAAAGTTCCCTAAGGAAAAGGCTGAAATCCTCAACAGAGCAGAGTAAGATAATCAACAAAGAACATTCAAACAAGTATTGCAAACATACAAATTATCAAACTTGGATTTGGAGACATCCTCGAGGTCCTACGTTTTAAGATGTTCCCGTAGGGTCCAAATAATTTGCTTTCCCCAGGATGTGCAGATCTACAAATCAATAACATAAGCATATACATAATAGATAATTCAATGTGCATACATAAGAATCTGTTAGATCATCATATATAAACATATAGACCATCATTCATAATATGACAACATATATGAGGAGTAATACATGAGCTTATTTATCGATTAAAGAAATAAGTACAGGATATATACAACTTGATCTAGGCCAAATGCACTGACAAATATTTCCTCTAGATCCATTCGTCCTGAGCCACGAAGACAACCTTTCTAATAAGTACTAGGAGATGCTAGATAAGGATGTTGAGCATATATGCAAAGGAAACCCAGGCCTCCTAGAGACTGGGAGTGCAGGAGGAATGGGAAAAGTAGACATGAACTAGGAGAAATCAAGTATAATATCAATATCCTTCTTCTCATGAATGAATTAGGCTTACCCAAGGCGTGTGTATATACCACCTCAAATGGGTTATTTCATATAGGCCACAGGCTCCTATCGGTGGGATCTCAGTAAAACCTGTAAACCTTGCTCGAAAAATAGCATTTTATTTTATGTTTTCATATTTTAAAATGTATAAGTGGGTATAATGTTATGGGACCCACATATGTGCGTGATTTAGTATGGGAAAAATCGCATATGGATTCTAAAATACTATTTTTTAGTATAAATTCAAGTCTTCATGGGAAAATCGACTATCAAGGCCATAAAAGAGAATCAGGTCTACAGGAGTGTTGAATGGTGCTATAACATATGCCCCCTAATATATCAGGTTAGAAGGGGAGCACGATGGCCAAAATATATTAAGTATAGAGAGAGGAGTCATCTGAAAACTCGGGAGGAGATCACTACATTCTAGCCTATCGAATACCAATAGAAGGATTCAAAAATAAAACTCATGTCTAAGGCGGGCATACCCATGCTCATAAACATGTCCACTAATTAAGTATAAGGCAGATCCATAATGTATACAAAAGTGTATAGAAGGAACTGAAGAATACATAGTGGATCATCAGATCATAGCTGCGAAAGAACACGGTGGAGCTATGTCTCAATATGACATATAGAAAAATATATGATCAATGATTCTAAAATGTTGTCTAACTAATGATGCTACATAACTAATCCTCATAAAATTACCAAGTCATATAGATGGAATATTGGTGTTGCATAAAATCGAGTGTCAACATATAAGATGTTTTTGTGAAATACTACAACATATAGAGTTGAGAGGTGTCACTAGTAATAAACTGAAGCAACTGTCAAGTGAACCAAGATGCTAACAAAACCTAAAGTCTTCATCGACCACAGATGGTACATTGCTACATTATGGGAATAAATGCATTGGAGTCAACCATGTGAGAATTGTTTTGATTATGGGTCATTGATGTATACCATTAAAAAACATGAGACAATTCTCCAATAATGATAATGAGCGTCAAGGTACCCTAGTACAATCTAACAAGTGTGAATAGATGTGTTGAGGTAAAACAATTGAAAGAATCTATGACGAGACATTGATGTATTCTAACTATCGATGGCGAAGGAGTCTGCCACTAATGAATGCAAACCCTAAGGTATTGAAAAAGGACCCTAGATCATGTTCCTAGAGAAATGATTTGGAGTCAATGGGAAAATATATGTTAGAAGGAAGGAATTAATGCATCCCACACCAACCAACGCAAGTTTAACCCGTAATCCAATAATTTGGAAGAACTCGGAAGAAGAGAAATGAAGTAACCATTATGAAGTACATTTCTAGTTTACACAAGATGTAGCTAGCACATGATAGAAATCCTATGAACCAAATAATAATGAAATCTAACACGGAAGTGAGGAATCCACAAATAGGGTCAAAAGGTAGCCAATGTATTACATGAATCCCAATGTGTGATAATTTAAGAAGACATCGAACACAAGCGAAACCACTCAGTCAATGACCCATAATGTTGATTGATGTTAAGAACAAGGTCACCTATCTATGATGTAAATAGGGTCAAAGTACAAATCTAGGTCTACTCTCAAAGAAATTTGTTTGAGTCGAAAAGAGCAGACCTCCCAACAAGAAGGCAATGGGGACCTTCTTAACCAACAGGAGTAAAGGGCCATGTCATTGATGTTATACTGAGAATAACTTGATAGACCGGGTATGGCTAACAAAAATGAGTCAAGGGACACCACAAAATGTCCAACAACAGGTTTACCTCCCTTGAACAAAAACAAAACTTGATGTGACTTTATGGAAGCATAAAATTATGTTGTATAAGTTTGCAATGAAGGAGGAATTAACAAACTCTCCATATGATTGGAAGAGATAACAACCAGTGGAGAGTTGACTCAAGAATAAGGTTATGGCTTCCCTAAATTCAAATGAAGTCCCATCTCAATGGAGGAAAGACTCATTTTAAGTGATATATTCAAGGGTGACACGATTGATTCTTGTTGCCATTAAATGATGAAAAAACTATCCGGTTCCTACTCTTTTTTTAGAATATTTAATTTTTTTATCTTTTTCACATTTAAATCTTGGAAAGGAATGAAAGAATGCCTATAGTATAGTGGAGAGAATGAGTTTCAAGGGGAAGTGCCCTAGTTCCTGGGACTGGAACATTCTTATGCTCATTGCAAGGTGGTGGATGTTCATCATCGACACTAAGGCGATGTCTCCTCCACGGAAAAGGGTGTCAAGTCACAAAGGCTAATGAATGCATGTTTTTGAACTTGCAGAAAAGTCATGGTCAAAAGTGACTTATACATGAGTCCAAATGAAGCCAAATTAAGGCAAAAATGGGTGCAAGCAGTAAATATGCAATGCAATAGTACAACTCAATACACGAGAGCCTCTAGGGTATATAGACAAAGAAATAGTGAAGAAAAAGAAGAATGACGCTTCAATGTAAATTCATGGAAGGAATAAAGAGGACTCTTGAGCCTACTCCATTCTTGCAGCATGGGAAACTAATCAAGGTGGATGTTGGTGGCCACCCACCTATCCCATTTGGACACCCACAACTATCTCTTTCAGTTTTTCAATTTCCATAATTGTAGCACATTTTAGTACTTTTAGCATTTTTTGGGTCCTGAAATTCGAGAGCCGTTTTGAGACTCTAAACGACTTTTTTTGGGAAATCTAGGAGCAACATGGGTCCATGGATTGATGTTTCTCTTCCCAAAGTTATATTTCTCAGATAGATATTTCTAACGAGCTATTGTACATGTCAAACGGAGATTGGGTGCTAAAGTTATGAGCCCAGGAAATTGATGTGCCAATTTAACCAAACGGGGCCCACAATATGGTGTTTCATCTTCTAGGGTTAGGTTTTGGGATGTTAAGGGATTTCCATTGTTTCTTAACAATAAATAGGCCTTTGAGCCTAATTTTAACACAGTTTAGAGGCATGTAGCTGCCACATCTCTTCTCAGAGATAAGCTACCATCGCCCTAGCTGGTTTATTTCCATTTTTGTTTGTCGGCATATTTCAGTATTTTACATTAATGAAATGAAGTATTATTTTCGTTGCATCTTTGAGTATATGGTTATCTATGTATTTTTTTGTGTTCCGGTTTAAACCCGGATCAGAAACATATGCTAATGAGGTTCTAACTATAAATTCCATGGAAGGAAAGGCTCTACCACTATGTGACGATTTTAAAAAACGACGAGTGAGAGAGGTTAAAAAACCACAACATAATGTGGCCAACCCTGTTGTTGAATATCACAGTATGAAGTCAAGATGCATAATGCAATGGAAAAGTTATGTGTCTTAGCCTATATGCCAGTCTAGAATATGAAACCTACCATGATAGATCAACAATTGTGGAGTCAAAGCAACAAAAAAAATATCACTAAGTGATACAATGTCTTTGTCACCCTGAAAAAGGCCTTTCCCAACACCTCAAGAAAAGGTCAAAAGTTAATAAAAATAAAATAATAAAGTTGAAAATGAATTAAAGTGAGTTTTAGATTTTAATTATAAAATAAAATTTTGGATTCGCCCAACTTCATGTTCACCATCCAATTATTGAGGACAGACTTTTTGGAGCGCATTTGAGCAAGCCAATCTGACCAATTCCACCAACGAAACCAGAAAACACAAGCTCTAGGTAATTCATAACCTTAAACCCCTCCATTTGATCAAAACATTAATAGATTAGATCGAAATTTTGAGAGTACTTTTTAAATTTCAAAATTTCTCAACGATTATGTGGTTTTGGGCTTTTAAATCCACTTATGTAATTCCCTATACATGAGTTACTGAAGGGAAAGTTGCATATGCACATCGTTATCTCTTACAGAAACCACGAATGCACAAAGTAAGGTTTAAAAAATCATTTCTAACAAATGAAATCTCTCAATTTTTCAAGAAACCAATCGTTTGGAGAGAAAGAGAACACAGTGATGTGGATAATGAGGTATTAGATGATCAAGAATTGTTGGATGGATTGAAAAATTGTGGATTTATCAAATTCTATGTGATTCCCAATATGAGAGATCAAACTCAATTATTGTAGATTTTTATTCATTACCGGGACCCAGAGTAAGAACAATTTATCATAGATTCAATGCCTTTACAGATCGAAGTAGAAAATATCTACTTCGTTACAGGACTCTCCTGAAGGGTAGAAGTAGTTGATCTAAAGGGAGAGGCCCATGGGGGGCTTAATATTAATGATTATATTGTTATATACCATGCACCAGGAACTAACAAAGTTGGTTCACAAGTCTTGATAAAACAAATTACGAAGCTTCCTATCAAGATATTCCTTTTCACCTTTGCCAGTATATCAGGTTCAACTTCATTGCATCAGGCCTCACCCGCTATGTTCTTAGTGGTAGAATGGCTCAGAATAGTAGTGTATGATTAGTGCAGAATTCTCCTAGCCAACATGAAAAAGCAATTATCATCATTGAGATAGGGGAAGGCATTGAACTTTGACTATGGGACTCAGAGAGTCTTTGATTGATTCTATCATAATCCTTTGAGCTCTTGTCTCGTCCTTATTGTACTTATCTAAGGCTTGAGTCTGTTCCTTAACAGGGATAATGATATTCCATTTGACATGTTCTAGGAGTTAATTCTCCTTGAGAAGTAGATTAGTCCTCTTCTTCCATGCAAGATATTTATTGGCACCTACCAATTTATTGCTTTCCTTACTTGGTAGATTTTTGAGATGTGATGGATTTTCTTCCTCCTTGAAGACTTGATGGCTTGCCTTCCTTGGACTTTTATGTTCTTCAAGTTGCCTTCCCCAAGTGGACTTGCTTGATGATGAGATTTGCTCGAAGACTTGTAGCTTGATGTAGGTCCTAGTTCAATCTACTCTTATTTGTAGGCGTCTTTATCTAAGGCTCTTCTTCTATCTTTATACACCTCCTTGATGAATGATGGTTTGTATACCCTTCTTGTCCTTGAAGTGATTTAGACTTCTAGGCTTGTTGCTTCAACTTTGTATATGTTTCTCCTTGCTGAGTATTCTTGAGTTTCCCTTTCCTTGATGTATCACCTTCACTCTGATACCATGCTGAAGAATCTAGGGAAAAGTAGTGTAGTGTGATTCTTGGTTGCTTGATAAAATTTTGTGGAGTGTTTTTATTCATCCTTATTAGCTTATTCTTCTTCTTCTCATTATTAGTGCATATGTGTGTACTTCATCAAACTGCTACCAAAACATAAAAACAAGAACATAACATATTGGCTCTCTGCTAGGGCCAAAACCTCTCTTCTCTTGAGGGGAAAACCCTTTAGTGAATTTCTCTTATTGAAGCTTCTATTGATCAATTCCAAGCCCTAGACCTCTGACAAAGAGATACTCCAAGCACAATTCAAGTCTTCACTCCTTTCTACACCATATACCCCAACACTTCTTCCAACACTTTTTCCCACACTTCTGTTGACACTTTGTTTTCTGACACTTCGTCCTCTTTCTTCCGGCACTTCGTTCTTCTACTCCTTGTTAGTACGCTCTCTTGTACTAGTTCTAGAGGAAACTATAATCTTTGATCCTTAGTGAGATCTTTCACCAAGAGTGTACCTTCTTTCTCTTGACCCAATCATGCTTCTTCTTGATGTATAGTGTAGACTTGATATAGTGGTACTACAACCCTATCTTCTCATACATGTCGGATGTTTCCTTTAGGATTTTAGCTCCTTTTTCCCTCACTAGAGAGACCCTATTCTTCACTTGAGTATGGGGCCTAATAGACATAAGTCACTAGAGAAAACAAGGAATAATATATAATTGTGATCTCACTTCTGATATAGTTGCAAACTATCCTTCATTTCATTGCATGTGTGAATGTCCATAACCTAGAAAATAGTCCCTCAATCTTCGTCGTTCTTCCTCCTTACTTCATTTACCTAGTATACCCTTTACCTCGACATCCTTCGTTATTCTTGTCCTCTTTCTCTTGTGGATTTTAGAGCTTAATTGATGTGTTGTATTTGGAGTGGACAACCTCTATAAATAGATGATTATCCCTCCATTTAAGCCGACAAGAAGGCTGACTAATCACCTTATTTGTAGAACAACTTTGACAATTATTTTGGAGGTTGATTTGTTGAGAAAAGTTTGGATAGTTTCATTGGTGGTGTAGCACACTTGAAGGAGATTTTGATGATTCCGGTGCACAGGAGTAGATTTGAATTTTCTTGCAGGTTATCCCTTTGACTTAAATATATATTTGTACATGGTGTAACATGCCCTTAAGGCCTTCAAAATTTTCTTTTGACTATTTGACTCACCTATAACACTTTGACATGTGATATACCTATTTCAATGAGCATGAAACTCATTGACGTATATTTATTTTCTTGAATAAGTAAAAATAGCAAAAGTACATTTATGAAGACCAAACCTTTTTACATTTCCTTCAACACTCCCTCTTAACTAGGGACCTATTCATACAACATTACAAGGTGTTTTGGATATTATCAGTCTTGAATAATTCACATAAGAGAAACCATATTAGAAATCCATTTTTTATATCATCATATCAATTAGCATTATCATAGTGCAAGGTCTTGACTAACAGCTCCATCTCTTTATGAGACCATGAGCTACAATTCTGGTGAGGCCAATGATTTATAGAAAACTTCATCATTGTCTCTCAAGGTACATAACCACCCGGGTGTTCTTCGAGTATGACCTTCTAAGACTATTCTTATCTTGGGTTCCCAGCCCTGAAATAATATCAGTCCTCTTCCCTACACTTTTCTTGGATTCCATACACATCCTCAAAGAGTATCGGATGCCAGATGATTACCCAATATTCCCATTTCTTTTTCCCAATTGAGGACAAGAATGTAGTGTCTATCTTTAGTCTACATTTCCATTCATGGCCTTCATCGAGACTTACGATTGTTAGTCCTAGTCTACTACATGACCCATGAAATGGAAAACACAATTCTCGCTCCTTTGTAATCAGGGGTGATCCAAAAATCCCTCTTGATGAGGGATCGGTCAGAGCTCCCTCTTAACCGGGGACTCTTTCATTCATCAACAACATCTTCTTCGAGTGTCCTTCTGCTGCTTGATCTTCTTCCTTTCTTTGATGTCATGAAGACTTTGTTCGTACTTCTTCTAGGTAGGGCACCATCCATCGATCACTTTCCTCCGTGGTTTGTCATGTCATTCTTCCTTCGTGGAAAGTGGCTTTTTTGTCATTTGTGAGGTTTTCTTTTCATCTTGGCTACTCCTTTGTCATCTTATCCATGCTTCAGAATATTCTTCTCATGGATGCTTTATTGTACTTGCTTGTATACATGCTTTGACCTAGTAGCGCATCATGCTATTGATTTTTCTTTTGTTGGATTGCTTCTTCATCACGACATCTACATAGAGTAGAATAATTTATCTATGCCCTTTATATCTCCAAGGCCTTCATAGGTGTCAAGGGTCCTTTCTTCCTTTATCAGAGTTGTCTTGCCTTCTTTCAGGAGATATCTTCAAAGTATCTTGTAAGATAGTGATTTTTGGTGATCATGGTGTTATTCCACATGCTTGATCTCTTTACTCATTTTATTCTTATCAGATAGATAGGTCAACCATCTAATGCTTCTTGTGAGATCATTCCTTCATTGCTTTATTCTTGGACTTGTCAGCATTTCTTCTTTCTTCTTAGTCAGCAATCATATACTCCTTATGTGACCATATTCTTTGGTTGACCTTCATTGCGTTGTGGTACATGCCTTTGAGGATGTTCTTGGTGAAATAGATTCTTTCATGCTTGATCATGTTATATAACTATCCCATGACTCAATAATATACAAGTGATAACATGATTAAACTTTTATGCATACATACCTCATCTTCATTCTCCTTTGATCATATTTTGGTGTAGCCCTTTTTGCTTCATCTTAGCTTTGCCTATATATCATCCTTTTCCTGAATCCCATGAATGAGATTCCCAATGAGACATCTTCTTAGGTTCATGAACCTTCTATTGACGATTCGATCATAGGATCTTAAATACCCTTGTCTTGCAGATGTTTGTTTTCTTTTAATGATGGAGGTCTTCTAATATTCTTAATCATGACAAATTTTTCTTTCTATCGTGGATGAGACCCTATAATAGGTATGCTTTTTCTAAATGAATATCTTGAGCTATATCTGCCATGCTCCTATATTCTAGAATAGATTTCTATTCATGTGTTTTTGTTCTTATCATAAATGCTACATGTTCATGAGTATCTTGAATTTTATGTACATCATTATGATAGATTATAGAGGATGTTTCTAGCCATGCAATTTTAATTTATCCCTACATGCTCCTATCCTAGTCAAAAATTTGAAAGAAGTCTAGAAGTAAAGAGTTTGACCTAGTCATAGTAGAGATGTAGAGGATCGTCCTTCTTTCGTTTATTTCCTTATTCTTTCATCGCTTGAGTTATGTGAGCTTCTTCCCTCTTCCTTTTGTTGTTGTTGACCTTCTTAAGCTTAGGACAATTCCTTTTGTAGTGTCCATACTCTTGGCATCCAAAATATTGGATTTTGGACATGTATTTGTTGTTTGTTCTTCGTGGACCAAACTTTGCAAATTTACCCTTGCTTTTGGCAATGGTAGAAAAATCTTTCTCCTTTGATCCCACATCTTTATTTGCCTTAAGTCCGGTTTCCTTTGTCCTGCATAGAGACCACATTTCACTGAGAGTGGTTGCTTCTTTCTTGACATATATGCTTGATGTGAAGTTTCCCCACTCCTCAAGTAGAGCATTGAGTACTACAATTGTCATCTTTGTGTCAGACATGACTTCCACAAGCTCTTGAAGTTGATCTCTCATTTCATATATTTTCATGAAGTAGGGAGATATTCCTTCCTTTGTTATCTTCATCTTGTACAATTCATTTCTTTGAGATATTACTTCTTCGGTTGTGGATAATGAGAATAACTCTACTAGCTTATCATAAATTTCTTTCGATGTCTCAAATTCGGAGACATAGGGATCTTCTTCTAGCTTTGTAGACCTCCTTGATGAATGATGGATTGTATACACTTCTTGTCCTTGAAGTGATTGAGACTTCTAGGATTGGTGCTTCAACTTTGTATATTCTTTTCCTTGATGAGTGTTCTTGAGTTGCCCTTTCCTTGATGTGTCACCTTCGCTTTGATACCATGTTGAAGAATCTAGGGTAGAGTAGTGTAGTATGATTCTTCGTTGCTTGATAACAATTTGTGGAGTATTTTTATTTTTCCTTATTAGATTATTCTTCTTCTTATTATTATTAGTTCATATGTGTGTGCTTCATCAAACTGCTACCAGAACATAAAAACAAGAACACAAGATATTGGCTCTCCGCTAGGGCCAAAACCTCTCTTCTTTTGAGAGAAAAACACTTTAGTGAATTTCTCTTATTGAAGCTTCTATTGATCAATACCATGACCTAAACCTCCGACAAAGAGATCCTCCAAGCACAAGTCAAGTCTTCACTCCTTTTTGCACCATATACCCTGGCACTTCTTCTCACACTTCTTCTGGCACTGCATCCTCCTTCTTCTGTCACTTCGTTCTTCTACTCCTTGGTAGTAGGCTCTCTTATACGAGTTCTAGAAGAGACTCTCATATTTGATCGTTAGTGAGATATTTCACTAAGAGTATACCTTCTTTATCTTGACCAAATCAAGCTTCTTTTTATGTATAGTGTAGACTTGATATAGTGGTACTCCAGCCCTACCTTATCATACATGTTGGATGTTTCCTTTAAGATTTTAGGTCCATTTTCCTTCACTAGAGAGACCCTCTTCTTCGCTTGAGTATGGGGCATAATAGGTCTACGTCACTAGCCCAAACAAGGAAGAATATATAAATGTGATCTCACTGCTGATATAGCCGCAGACTATCCTTCATTTCCTCGCACATCTGACTTTGTATACCCTAGAAAACAATCCCTCAATCTTCAATTTCTTCCTCCTTACTTCACTGACCTAGTAGACCCTTTACCTCAGCTTCCATCACTCTTCTTGTCCTCTTATTATTGCAGATTTCAAAGCTAAATTAATGTGTTGTATTTGGAGTGGACAACCTCTATAAATAGAGGATTGTCCTTCCATTTAGGCGGACTAATCACTTTGATTGTAGGCTGACTTTGGGGGTTGTTTTGGAGGTTGATTTTTTGAGAAGACTTCAGACAGTTTCCATGGTGGTGTAGCATGCTTGAAGGAGATTTTGATGAAAAAATTACATAGGAGTAGACATGAATTTGCTTGGAGGTTATCCTTTCGACTTAAATATATATTTATACATGGTGTAACATGCCCTTAAGGCCTTCAACATTTTCTTTTGACTATTTGACTCACTTATAGCACTTTGACATGTGCTAGACCTATTTGAATGAGCAAGAAACTCATTGAAATATATTATAAAAATAATATTTGTTTTCTTGAATAAGTACAAATATAAAAAGTACATTTATGAAGACCGAACCTAGTTATATTTCCTTCAACATATATACCGCCTCAAATTGGTTATTTTAGTTATGCCACAAGATCCTATAGGAGGGCTCTCGGTAAAATCCATAAACCTCACCTGAAAAATAACATTTTATTTTATTTTTTTATATTTGAAAAGGTATACGTAGGTATAGTGTTATGGGACACCCATATGTACGTGATATAGTATTTTCAAAGTCACGTATGGATTTTGAAATATTGTTTTTTAGTATAAATTCAAGTCTACATCGAAAAAGGGACTGCCCAGGGCCATAAAATTGCATCAGCTCTACAAGAGTGTTGAATGATGCTATAAAAACCTCGTGATGAATGGTTGCATATGATGCAACAAAAACGTGACATTGACATGATGATATTTGGTGAGAGAATCCCTCTTGAGTTTGCAAACCATGTGGAAGGAAACCTCTTTGAAACAGCTAAAGAAATAAAGGTAGAGAAGGAAGTACAACATGAGAAAGTTGTCATTACAGAGTAGAAGGAGCAGAACCAATGTGGTTCTACCGATGTTTTAAAATTACCATTGATTTCCAATGTGCAGGTAAACAAGAAGATTACAAAGAAGACTTAAAATTATTTCAAGCATGGCTTGCAACATCATGTCTAGATGAGGTCTATGTAAAGTTTGCAACAATGAACTTTGAAGACAACTTTGATGATGAAAACATTAATTAATTTTTTAGGTATTAGAGTCGTGAAGAGATGAATTTCTATTATAAACTTATCTTGCAGTAGATTGATGATGAAAAGAACACTACAAGAGATGACATGTTGCATCAATCCACATACAAGCCGATTTTTTAATAAATCTAGGACATGCTTAGACAACATGGAACAATGGAGGGTTGCATAAACAAATGAAGAATATTAAATTTGAAGCCTACAATAAAAAAGAAAATTTGAAATGATTTATAGGTTATAGGATCTTGAATAAAAGAAAAAGAAAAAGAAGTCCAGATGATATCAAATTTTTAAATTGTAATCCTAGTTGAGACATAGACCAGCAAACATCTTAGTTTAAACACTTTTTGGGGTTTAAATTAGGGGGAGTGTTGGAGAATCTAATTCCAAGCACCTACTAGGTGTCACAACTATCCATCCAAGTGTCAGAGTCTGTTTTAGTTTATTCAAGTTCTATTGAGTTTAGTTCAGTCTCACTGCAGTCATTTATTACTGATGTCTCCAATGTAATCTTATTTAATTGATTTGTAATATTGAGAAGAACAATCTCTGCTCCATGTTTATTTTCAATTTTTTCCACTTGAAATATTCTTGTAGATGATGACGCTAATATTTGTTTTACACCTGTAATGACAACAATGTTGTAAATGATGATGGTTGTGGCATCTAAACTTTTGATCAACTATATTATGATAACCTTGTGCCTTCAATAGAATAAGATGAGTGTCAAAAAAATTATACTTGAATGGAAATATTTGAAGAAAAGAAACGAAGCAATGCAAATGGGTGCCCATTCCTATTGGACTGAAAGTCTGTTAGACAAGAGTTGTTGTAGAAGAAAGCATTTTAAATTATGCTAATTGGTGCCATGTGTTGTAGTGAAAGAAACTTGTTTTTAACTTGTTAGTTTTCCCAGAGGTATGTAACAATACTTAGTAGCAGCAAGAGTGCGTAATTTTGATGGTTGTTATGAGGATTGAAAATTGGCAACAATTTAGTAAAGGTAATAATAGAAGTAGGTGGCCATGCTTTGATGGGTGTTATGAATAATTTTTCATATTAATTAGTAGGGTGTAACACTCTAATAAGCAAATATTTATATTTACAAGAGAAAAATATGAATGCGTGAAGGATGCCATATGGTCATTATGTGGGCCACAGTAAAGTAATTTTCATAGACCACTTTCTAATTATTTTTTAGAAGACCTATGTGAGAGGATCATAAGTTGAGGGGCCAACCTATGCTTTATATTTCTAGGGTTGACCTAAACTTGTTTGAGGAAAAAATGATAGATATATGTGATAGTCTATCGGGCACTTCTTTAACATTGTTCTTGGTGCTTCTAAAAGATTGTATTAAGATTAAATTTATGTTGGAGGAGGGTTTAGCATTCAATAAGGAAATCATAAAGATGGCCTACATAATAATAAAGTGTTGAAATTGGTAATATAGTCTCCTATGGAGATAGTGAAAAGTGTAGTTTTTTTACTTTTTTCTTATAGTAAGGGTTGGATTCTTTTTCGAGTTTGTAGACAAGGATGGTTGAGTATATGGTGGGCATGATGATTATTAACAATGATTTTGTAGATTAGTGTCGGCATGGTTGGCATGAGTTGTATCTTATTCCACTTTGTCGTTAATTTGAATTGGGAGAGAGCTATAGCAATCAATTTTCAGAGACGAGCCTTAGGTGGGAGGATTAGCTTCATGTTGGCTTAGTAGGTTGCCAATAATGCCAATGGCGGTATTGTTTGGATTGTAGTGTTGGAATTGATGTGAATGGGAAATACCTCTATGTACTTGATGTAATAAGTTTTCATTCTTATGATAGTGTTAGGAGCAGGTATTGAAGATATGACGATGAGATATGAAGTTGTGTTACTGATATGGTGATGAATTGCTGAGCCAAGTAAAATTAGGGGAAAGAGGCAGATTAGCCATGTGAAATTTGTATGATGTAGCCTAGTTTCATCATTCATAATTTGCATCTATAAACATCTAGGTGAAAATTCCATGTTTGTGACTTTGTTGATTCAAAAGGAAAATTCCTCAGGATAATTCGATGGTAAAATCCAATTGCAAACTATTGATCTAGTCTCCACCATCCTGTTTTGATCTAGTCTATGCATTATAGAGGGATTTGATCCACTTGTGGATCTAGTTAATATGATTAATCATTTGATCTATTCTATTCTATTATAGAGGGATAAGTACTAATATGTATAGGTGAAAAGAAAATGTGATACATTTGAGCATGTAAGATGAATTTTTGGAGCGCTAGCGGTTTGGTAATGAAGGTGTGTAGTCCTACGTAACATTGATGAGATAGATGGAATGATTATGTTTTGAAAAATGCTCAGTGCACATATAATCCTATGTAATGCATATGGAGGAAAATGATGGAGTGAGAGTGCAATTTAACTAATGATTTGGCTGAGTTTTCTTAATGTTGAACCATCCATTAGTGCGAGAGTGACTTGAGATCAATAGTAGCCTAAGGATGAATAAGAATTGTTTTGGGTGCAATGGACAACGTATAGAGAATGGGATTGTATATGGTAACCAAAAAATGAAACAATAATCAGATGTACATGGATGAGCATTAAAGCATGGATCAAAATTGTTATGGTCTATGCAATGTATACTCCTAAGAATGAGGAGGATGTTGTGGGATGATTGTAGTTGCGGTGGCATGGTAAATAGAGTGTATGATTGTTGTACATTGAGCTATGGGATGTGTGTGTTAGTACAATGTTCTATGTGTGTATTAAAAATGTGTTGATGCTACAAGTAAATATTTATGTGAGTGGATTATTGTTGATCATGTTTGTAGAGGTTGTTATTGAACCCTTCTTTGTATTTCCATATGAGTGCTAGGATTTGTAAGTTTGATATCTTGATGGTATGAGTGTGGTTTGTAGTGTTGTTGAGTGTTATATATGGGTGGGTGATAGATCAAAGAGTGTGTTGCATGAGTGTATTGGTGATGACAGGGTTTGATGAGGGTGAGCATATGTTGGTTTAGTACTATTGACTAAGTTTGTTTTTGTTTGACGAGAGTTTTGTTGATAAGAAATGCTAGTGTATCTTGGTGCTTTTATTGCAGATTAGGCCCGCTAGTACGAAAAACGCATGAAGCCATGATCCATATTGTTTGTGCTGGTGGGAGCCTCGTGGAAGTATTGGGTTGTTGAAAAAGGGAGTAAGTGTCTATCTCTTCCATTCACACTTAATAATAACTACATTTAAAGTTTTTAAAGTATCTTACTCTTTCCATCACACATAAGGATAACTACATTTAAGGTCTTCAAAGTTTGTGGAGTACATTGCTCATTGCAACTCATGCAAAAATCCATGAATCTTGAGTAATTGCAGGTGATACCTATTCTTAATGATAATCTTGTAAAATGCTTGATAACAAATAAGTGCACGTTCTTCTTTGCGCACAATGATAATTAGCAGCATATAAAGTGAATATAAACCATATAAACTTTTATTGCAAATGCCATTTCCGTTTCCTTTTCACTTCATTTGCTTTTATCAACCAATATCATTTTACAATCCATAGTTGGCCAATGATAAATTTAATAACAAAAAATTTGCATATTAATTTTTTTGCAACAAAATCCCATGTTCAAGTCTCTCCTTTCCACCACAATCATTACATTTTGTATACCATGTGCTGGTGGATGCCTGAAAGCGCACGCTGGTTAATATTCCTCAAAGTCGCTGGGATGGATGGAAAGAGGTATACCACCCATGTTTGAACGCAATTCACTGTCCCGGGTCGTTTGGCCTTCTTCGGTCTCCGACTCTGTAGAATAGCAACCGTGTAGATAATGAAATTCTCATGCGATAGCACCCGTGTAGATATGGCGTTTGAACCACGTTTTCAAGCTGAAATCTCATCCAACTCTGTACAATGCTCTCACGCCATAGCACCCGTGTAGATAATGGAATTTGAACCACGTTTTAAAGGTGAAGTATCATCGTTACTCCAGGTCTTCTTAGGGCGTAGGCACCTAGGGTTCTGGTTACACAATTCAGCCCTAACTAACTCTTAATTTGGGAGCCACCAACTGCTATCCAGTGCCGTTGAAGTTAGGTGACGTAATCCTCATCGCCGGGGTTGAAATTCATGTTGTTAACCCTACATGCTAGGGTATAATTTATGTGGTTAACCCTACGTGCTGTTAGGGTATAATGGAGGCATCATAGAGTCACACACTCGATAACAGCAGAAATGGAATCACAAAAGAGACTTTGAGGGAGTTGTGTTTTTAGCCTTGTGAGTCAACAAAATGTGCGATGGCCTACTGATCTACAATGTGCTCTTATCCTTTGAGATGTATGCGTGGGGCCCTGTGATTGACATTGCAATACAATACAATATTGCCTCCATCGATGCTCTATAAGAAGGAGATGCTGCATAAGAGAGAGGGAGATGTGATGCAATTATCACTTTTTGTGCCGGCCACCTATATTTCATAACTGCAACTGCTCTCTTCAATTCTTGCTGTAGTTACTTTCAGGAATGCCCTCTGTTTGTTGTCTTGACACAGTCTAGAGCTCTAGCGTTTGACTTTCTATAACACTTTAACAATTTCGATTATTGTTCACTTGTGAATATCGAGGGCCAACTTGTGAGTATTGGGTACTAAGATGAAGAGTCACAGTGTTTTGAGCTGCGTGCTCTTCATCAGAATCCTCTGTATCAATGGTGGGGCAGCCGCAAAGCCATTTAGATTTAGATCCTTGTTTGTGTTGAAAATCGTAATTCCAACTGCGCGTGAGTGTTTCAGCGTGCAGCGATCCCAGCAACCCCAGCGATTCAGCCCAGCGACTTCAGCGATAAGCAGTGAGCGATACAGGCAGTTCAGCGATTGAGCGATGACCGAATTGCTGATATCGCATCGGCGAAATAGAAGTGGAGCTTTATAAAGTTGTTTTTACTACTTGCGATGAGCGATTGCCGATATCGCTATCGGCATATCGCTATCGGCGGAAACCAAGTGGGGAGCCTTTTTCATGCGATGAGTTGAGACCCGATATCCCGGACCCGATGGGTATTCATCATTTTGTTTAAAGTTATTTCGGGTCCGTGAGTGGCTTGTTTTATGTTTTTTTTATGTTATTATGCATATATTAAAATATGATATATCGGAGATATCGGGCCATGTGTGATCGAGATTTCGCAATCGGGGGAAACCATGGGTGCACATATGTGTGCCATGCAATAAACCTCGGACCCGATAGAGTTCCTAAAGCATATTGTATAATGTTGATGTAAAGGCCTGGAAAATGATTTTGACGTGAAGTGAAAGCTTTCCTACCGCCGTTTATCTCAGTAAACAGTAAATGCTATTTACTGTGGTTGGTAAGTTTTTGATGAAGTTTTAATTTTTCCTGAGCGGGAGTATGGGCATAGAAAAATATCAGTAAAACCATTTAATTCTTACTGTCTTCTTTTTACGGAAGCATGGCGATCTAAGTCTCCTCTACCATAGTCATATATTAATGTAATTTTTTTTTGGTAAATGAATGTAGAATGAGAGGGAAGCATAGCAGTGTATATGTAATGTTCTGAACATGCATTTTTGAGTCACGCAGCAGCGTGAGTAAAAACTCCTGTGTAATTTTTTTTTAAGTGAAATGCAAGCGGTGAACCCCTCTGTGAGAGAGGAAGCTTAAAATATGTCACTGCATTTTATTTTAATAGAAATCCTTGGTGTGTGTATAAACTCTGTCCTCTGTGCTCAGAATTTTTCTTATGCTTCCGCTGTGTTAAAAAGAACTGTAAGAAAACAGAGCATTGTCTCTGTGTGAAATTTTTATTGTTGTTTTTGGGATTTTACATGAAAAATCTCCAACAGTGGTATCAGAGCAGGTTTAGGCTCTTTGAAGACATTCAAAGAAGCTGTAGGAAGGATTTTTGTTGCAGCAACTTCTCCAGCAAAGTGAAGACTCAGCAAAAGAATCCAGGTATATCTCAGACTAGTTTATGTGTTACTGTTGAAAGAACAGTCAATATTTTAAATACATAGTCAAGGATTTAAAAGCATAGCTGAGAATGCAAGGAATGGCTAGCACAAGCACTGGTATGGGTATGTTTAACACCCAGCTCCCACAGTTCAATGGGAAGAACTATGATTATTGGGCAATAACCATGACAGCCCTGTTTGCCTCTCAAGATTTATGGGAATTAGTTCAAGATGGGTTTGATGAACCAGCAGATGATAATGAATTTAATAGATTAACTCCAGCAGAGAAGGATCTGCTGAAGAGCAATAGGAAGAAGGATGCAAAAGCCCTTGTATTTTTGTATCAGGCAGTAGACCAGAGTGTGTTTCCAAGG
>APFE031589177.1:271891-299786 GCA_000404065.3 Pinus taeda | reverse complement strand
ATGGATATTTGCATGAGTTTGGTTTATAAGTCCAATTCCTACGCAGAGGTCAACTAAGCTGAGTGTTTCCCATTAACACAGATAAAAGGAAAGAAAATAATGGCTTAGGGACCCTAGAAATATATCACTATTATCAACACATTCTCCTCTCCCGATAGCTCTGCACTCCTTATATCCCTGTTCCCCAAGCAACTAGGAAGAAAAGTTTCAAAAGTGCATAGAAATCTGTTTGCAGAATTACCACCATTCTTTAATGATTAGGGAAACTTGTTTCCCAAGGAGTTTATCCTGGACAACCTACATCGCACTGAGGATAATCAAAGTAGTGCCGAGGATGCAAATTGGACCTCTGTGCAATATAACTTTAACCAGAAATTTCTGGCCTAAATTTATTTCAAATGTGAGAACTAAACAGGTAAAAACGTTGTAGGACTTATAATAGACAACAGGATACCAATTAAGCTTTTGGAGTTGCAAGCTTAAACTTGCTCAAAGACTGTTTAGACCCAAAATAACTATTAGAAACATCCCCCTCAGCAGTGAACATGTTCTAGGTAACCTAGGTCCAATCACGACCAGGGAGCACAATTATCAGTAGGTTAGTATTACAAATCGATTGTGTTTCTTTTGTTTTGAAACAAAAAAAATTAAACTAGTTTTTTATTCATAACCCAGGAAATCACAGGAGACTACATAAATTTATTATACTAAAAACTGAAAACTGTATAATGAAAATCTCTTTAAAAAAGTATATATTCTTATCATGAAAGAAACAGTGATATCCATTCTTTAAAATTGAACAGACCTGAGCAAGATGAAGGAATGCCATTACTAAAGAAATTACATGGGTGTGATTCCTATTCTTATTTTTAAATAAAAAGAAAAGACTTTGCTCTAATTCTTTTTCATAAACAAAATGAAAAATACTGCAAAAGACTCGGTTATATTCCTTTCAATAAATAAGATGATAAACACTTCAAGATACAATAGCAATTGCCATAATAAATTTTGTTACATGGATAATATTTGAGAACTGGGGCATAGCAGGTTAGGTTAGTTCATCACGAGGCAGAGCCCTAGGGACCAAATAGTCCCTTGCCCAACAATATATAGATAAACTAAAATATATAGATAGAACCCAGAATGCCTCCACAGACAGACAGAACCCCTAAAACCCTAAACCCTACAAATGTCCATACGAATGTCCATTACAGTTAAGATTCGCAGCAATTTACGAGGGCCGAAGCTATAAACAGAGAAGAATGCCAAAACAACAAAATGCCAAAACAACAAACAGAATGCCAGAATGCCTCCACAGACAGACAGAACCCCTAAAACCCTAAAGCATACAAATGTCCATACAAATCTCTATGCATGTTTAGTATAGAATTAATGAAATTAATGTGACAATCCATAATTTCATATAAAAAATGTACAACACATATGCATAGAGAACAAAAATGGAAAAAATATCAATAATGGCGTAAAGACTTTGTAGTAATTAGTAGACAAGCTACATGTTTCATTTTAGGAATAAAAAAGAATCATATAGTTTTATAATTTCTCATAAATAAAGAAAGCAAAATTTCAACATATGTCCATACAAGATTTAGCCCCAATTTAGTTAGCAAATTAAGAAAAACCTTGTTCGGGTAACCATATTTTATTAACATGCATGATGAATCATAAAGGAGAAAATTGTAGCCATTGTTTTGGAAAATAAAGGAAAGGAACTTACAACCTCTCCCACACATCCAGTTAAGAAATAAGAAAAATGGAAATTAACTAGAGGGGGGAAAACCCTCAAAATAAAATAAGGGAACTTAACTGTTTCTGAAATTTCATCCATAGAAACTGGGAATTTTCCCATATATTAATTAAGAAAAGTTCCATACAAAAAAGTTACAAGAAAATATATTATTACAGCCAACATAGGGCCTCTCAGTATTACCCTAACACAAGAAATTTCTAGGCGAACCATAGACAAGCTAGAAGATTTTTAATGGCATGGGAACCTTGGAAATAATAAAGACAAATGAGCACCTATAGTATTTGTAGTGAAAATAAATGAAATTGTGGATTCTTGCTCAAGAAAATGCCAAAAACGAATCCTAATCACAGTTCCTTGAAAAGATTCGCAGCAATTTACGAGGGCCGAAGCTATAAACAGAGAAGAATGCCAAAACAACAAAATGGCAAAACAACAAACAGAATGCCAGAATGCCTCCACAGACAGACAGAACCCCTAAAACCCTAAACCCTACAAATGTCCATACAAATGTCCATTACAGTTAAGATTCGCAGCAATTTACGAGGGCCGAAGCTATAAACAGAGAAGAATGCCAAAACAACAAAATGCCAAAACAACAAACAGAATGCCAGAATGCCTCCACAGACAGACAGAACCCCTAAAACCCTAAACCCTACAAATGTCCATACAAATGTCCATTACAGTTAAGATTCGCAGCAATTTACGAGGGCCGAAGCTATAAACAGAGAAGAATGCCAAAACAACACAATGCCAAAACAACAAACAGAATGCCAGAATGCCTCCACAGACAGACAGAAAATGCCAAAACAGATCACAAAATCCTGTTAGAGTGCTTGTGTTGAAAAACACAGAGAGCTAAAGCTGGTAGGATTAAAAATCCTACCGGTTACAGGCCTCCCCACAGCTCGCCTGACCTTCTCCACACCTGCAACGTCCTTTTCCACACCTGCAACACCTGCAACAGGAAGAAACAAGCCATTAGAAGCCATTAGAGAAGACAAAAACAACAAAAACAGCCTAAAAATGCCTAAAAATGCTATGTTACCTCAAGCTCAGTAGAATGGCGACCGACTCCTCCCCGAACAACTTGACAGCCGAATAAGACCACCACCAGAGAAATGCTAAACAACCGGCATTCCATGTTAAACAACTTGCATGGAAGAACGACCAAGAAATCCAGGCGGAGGCGCACAAGAAAACCAGAACCGCTGTCCCAGCCAGAAACCCAGAAACTCCATGAAACACATACTCCAGCACACGAAAAAACAACTCCGCCCGCAACAACACAAACCCTGTCAACCGTTCAATGCATTCATCGGCAACAACAACTAACCAAAACCCGCGCAGGTTACAGGGCCGTGCCGCGCCATCTTCGGCGGGGGGCTTCGCCCAACTACCGGCCCCGAGCAGAAAGACGAAGGGAAAACCATACATCGTCGAAATGAGGTGATACCAACGTTGTAAATGGCGCGAAGGTGGTTAATAAAGGCTGGAGGTGATAGCCCACACGACCAGCTCCACGGTGGACAGGTGTCGTACCGGAGCCATGTGGGTTGCCGCGTGTAAAAACGACGTGGCGGGGAGGGCGCACATGTATTGGCGACCCTCCCCTAAAGTTGCGTGTTGGTGAAAGGTGTGACCATTATTAACTGCTATACTCTGAAGTCTGCCATCCTCCAGGGTCGCTCACTTTTTGTCGTAATTTGAATAATGCAGTTCTAAATGGAGGCTCCTCCACACGATGTTCCCGATAAATAATATGCATTGTACACTGCGCTCGATGCATTGAAAAAAGGAATATAATTCTGTAAACATCGATACAATATAGTTAATATTTCCTAAAATTGAATGAAGAATGAGATGACTTGGATAAGGACAACTTCAAGCAACCTCAATGATTTCTTCTCCATATCAGAATACAGGATTATATAATTAAATATTAATTATTTAGTATTTTTTAAATGGTAGGAAAATTTATCATAATTTAGTGGTCATTTTTTGTCTGCTAACCATGAATGCACGTTAACTCATTACTTTTTATTAAGGAAAACCACACCACTTGGAATAATCTGTTGATGGTCCCTTGTTGACTCATTAACCTTAATTAAGGACACTAACCATGAATGCACGTTAACTCATTACCCTTTATTAAGGAAAACCACGCCACTTGGAATAATCTGTTGATGGTCCCTTGTTGACTCATTACCCTTAATTAAGGAAAACCACGCCACTTGGAATAATCTGTTGATGGTCCTTAAGGGACGAGGCTTTCAGTCGTGCTAAATGCTTCTGGGTCTTGGTCCGTTAACCTATTTCCTTATGTCCGAGAAAAACTAACTTTTAACCAAACAAAAACAGTGTTAAGACATACTCCAACCCCAAATTACTTGAATGTTATATATATATATATATTTTTTTTTCTTTTTCTTTTTCAATTTATAAACATGATATTGACTTAAAAATATTTAAAATTGGAAATTTTATTTACGATCCAAAAATATTTGTGGTGGAACTATGTTTTTGGGATTTTTTCCATCTAAGTTGTAAATTTTTTTGAATCAATAGGCACCCTAACTTTTTAACTTTTTATGTTATTGGATTATGGCTGTGAGAGAGAACTTAGCTACACTATTAGATGACTCCTTAGCTAAGTACATTATAAAGAGACGTTTTCTTATAGACAAGAGAATCCTATGTCTTTGTAAATACACAGTACATCCAACTTTGAAGCATATTTGCTCGGAGATATTTACTAAACTTGTATCCCTCATCTCTATTCAAATTACCTAGGTACTTTGGATTTACCTAACTTTTCTAATGTATCTTATCATTTAGTGACCCACCTTTGTAATAACCTTTCACATTTCTCCATGCATATATTATGTTGAAATGCATGAATGCTTAACTGATTTGGTTAATGCATGTACTATGTTTGAAATGTAGGAATCGTTTTATTAATACGATCATATAGGATATGAACTCCAATTTCCTTCATTTTAATTTGCACTAAATGATCACTAGTTTCACTAGTATATATTTGGAGTATTAATCAAATCATTTTTTTTCCTTATGATATATTAGATATTTGGTAGAGTTAAGCTTATTGCTTAATGTGTTAAGGGAAGAGTGGGTTATTATTTAATTATTTTTTTCATATTTTTGGCTTTTCATTATGTAAAGCTATATGGTAGTTTGGTTTATATAAGTGTTTTATTGTTTGTGGTAAACATTTTTATGAGTTGTAATGGCCAAGGACTATAGTAATCGAAATGTTGGTTTTAGCATTTATTTAACTTGGTTATCATCCCAAATAACTACTTACTATGCCGAATAACCAAAATTTTTGAACAACAATCTATTTGATCATCTTATTTAGCCTCTTTCCGAGGCGGGGAGGCTAAAAACATAAGTTATATCATATTTTCGCTTCACATTTAAAAATTTAAAAATTTAGCTTCCAACTAATTCTAGCATTAAATCAAATGTCAATCAAAATATATTTGGTTCGTATAATAGAGAACAACCATCTTATAATAGAGAACCATCACTGTTGTCGTTGCATGTACAACTGCCACAACTTCTTCCAAGTGTCATACACTCTTTTGTTGTTGACAGCAACGCGTCTCACTGTCCTACTGCATTGAAGTTCTAACCTTCAGAAGACTGGATAAATTGATTCTAAACCGAACACACGGAAACATGCTTCAGAAATTATGCCGAAGACTTTCATGGGCTAACCTGGACTAACTTGCATTGAAGTTCTAAAGATGTACTCGTAACCTTTAGCAGACTGGATAAATTGATTCTAAAAACCTCGCTGAAGCCTACAATGACAGGAGCGACAGAAATGGAGAGAGTGTTGGTTCTTGTACCACGTTTTGGAGAATGACAGTTGTGCGACTCCTTTCATCTGCACCTGCACCGCAGAAGACAAGGTAAGCAAGGTAAGCAACATGAGAAGTAGTGGCATGGTAGTTTTTTGAGAAGTAGTGGCATGGTAGTTTTTTAAGCATTAGATTCAATGAATTTGAGAGCTGTTGAATCTGGAGGGCAAACAAACCTTGATGTCATGCTATTTAGTCCATTCTTGAGATGAATGCTATCACGTTTTATCACTATTGGTTACTAACTATATGGGGGCTAGCTATCTAGTGATTCTATGTAGGTGCACACCCTTAAATAAATATTGGTTACTAACTATATGGGGGCTAGCTATCTAGTGATTCTATGTAGGTGCACACCCTTAAATAAATATTTGATCTCTTTGGAATGTTGTAGATAGGAAAACCCTTTGTGAATGGTTTGAAGGCCAATTGAAATAATTGTTTAAATTTTTTTTCAAGGTAAGCTGAAATAATTGTTTAAATAATGCCTCTTGTTTTACACATATTAAGAAAAGAATATTAAGAGAAAATTGTACCTTTTGCACCTTTCTCTTCCAATTTCTCTTCCAATTTAATTTGCAATTATGCCTTCTTGTTTTTCCTTTGTAATCCCTTGTCAATGTTAAGGCAGGTGCATAGACAGAATATGAAGAACCTTTGCTTGTCCAGGTGACCAACAACTGCAAATACTGCGATGTTGCTAACATTGTGCTTAATTGCAACCCCTGGAAGTGGGAATGTTTAAGTGACAATGACCCAATTCCCAACGCGCAGGCATGGGGAACCTATTACAACGGGTCAGCCACAGGCCTCTAGGTCCAATGTGCGGCCTCGGTCAATTGTCACCAGTAATTACTAGTTAAGTCACTTTGTTTATTAATGGATAAATAATGTATGGCCTCTGTTTTCCCTTTCTTAGCCCAGTTCTGAAAATTATAATTGTTACCGTTTACAGTGATTTTCTTGCACTCTTTTTGCCACTCTCACTATCAAAGCAAATCGCCTCTCCAAACAATTCAAGAGTGTCATCTTTCTGCTTGCTAAGTTGAAACATTCTCAACTAGACGTTCCTCTAGTTACATCTATTATCTCAGACGGGGTTGTCTCCTTTCCATAGAAAACCGCAAGGAAGCTCAGAGTTCCAAGGGTATCCTTCTGGACTACCAGTTCTTACGGTTCCTAGCCTTTCTTCTTCGCCCCTCTTCTGGTTGAAAAGGGTTGTATTCCTGGAAAAGGTATATTAACTTCCTCTCCCAACTGGTTTAGCATTGCACTCATTTCTGGTACCAAATCTCTACAAATTCCTCATGTCAAACACAACTTGCTTGCTTATGCTATTGTGTGTTGTAGATGATGGCAAGTGTTTAACAAATGGATGCATGGAAGAAATAATCACCTGCATTTATGGAATGCCCCCATTACGAGCCAAATGTCTGCCCTTCTCCTTGCAACACAAAGACATGTCGGAGATCCTTACACATGAAGTGCAGGTCGCTCCAGAAGTTGATTTAGTATTACTAAATACCTTTGATGAGCTTGATCGTCCTATACTCGACGCACTCCGAGAAAGACTTCCAGCCTTGTATACTGTAGGTCGTCTTGTTTTACAGGCATAATCTGGAAATGATAAAATATATGATAGCTTTGCAAGCTTGTGGACCAAAGAAACGGAATGTGTGAAATGGTTGGATTGCTAGAAGCAATATGAAAACCTCCCACTACCTTTTCATAGTAACTGGAAGTTATACACGTAGTTACGAATATAAAAACTAACCTGCATGGACTACACATTTTACTTATGAGTGCCACTTGTCTCATTCTTTTCCATCAGGTGTCCCCTGGTTTGTGGTAGTGTGTTCTACCAAGAAATTCTTATCGGTGCACCGGGGTTTTGTATTTTTTCTTTATTTTGTGCGTCGACAGAGTGACAGGTGGTGACTTCACTGCTGCTCAAATTAGCGATACTCATGGGATTTCTCACTATGTAGGATATTCAATGAATGGCTATGCTTCTCGAACTTCACCACTGGCTTATTCACTTCAACGTTTCCACTTTATAGCAGTGGGTACCAGGATCCTGCAATGTTGGTTAGACTACCCCTTTCATTCATAATGACTATATGATTTTCCATATCCAGGCTTATGCTTTTCTGTATCCAAGCTTGTCTACATTTATAAGCGTGGGTGACTTTAAAATAAAACATTGTGCCTCAAAAATATGCTTATACTTCCACGGGAAACACTGTTGTTGAAAATACATAGTTATACATAGTTTCAATAATGAAGTTCAGTTTAGTTCAGCCTTATAAATCCAATCATATATGATAAATTGATAATGTTGGGAAATGCATTTCGTTTTGTTATATACTAAGCACCCTTTCACTGTGTTTGTATTTGCATAATTGGTCTTGAGAAAGGATGGGATGTATAATATCCGGGCAAGCAAGCTAGAATGAATACCCTTAGTTTAGTGTGCCTTCAAAATTTTAACAAATATGCAAGTACGTTTTTTTCTCATTAGTTTTATTTTCTTACATCTCTAAATGCCTTGATCACTGATGCATTTGCTTGGATAGACAACAAATGGAAAGCCCTGATGCATTTGCCTGGACACGCAGCAAATGTAAAGCCAAAAAAACTCAACCAGTCCAATTTGTTTGTTCGTTTTATTAGTTTCCCATGAAGGCTACAACTATCACATTCACTTAAATTGGATAAACTAGATCTATTGCTGGTGAATCTAGAACTTAATCCTAAAAGTGCTTACAGTGAATCTGGAATTTTATCCTAAAAGTGCTTACCAAGCATGGCAGGGACTTGTTGCTTGCAACTCCCCTTGTTTACAAAGCTTTCTTCACTTTTTTTTTCTTCACAAAAATTCATTCGAGACAATTTTCTTTTTAATTCTCGTTCATTATGCTTAGTATCTTAAGTTCAAATGGCCATGGTCTTAGTTTTTATGTTGAATGATGAGGAAAATCAATTTTCAAGTATAGATAAATG
The DNA here is from genome assembly GCA_000404065.3 of Pinus taeda. NCBI lineage: Eukaryota > Viridiplantae > Streptophyta > Pinopsida > Pinales > Pinaceae > Pinus > Pinus taeda. The sequence continues at coordinate 291,128 of APFE031589177.1, read as the reverse complement.
TGAGTTTTCTTCTAATATATCTAATGTCTCGAGGAACTATCAAAATTTTTTATGATCAAAATGTTCAAAAGAATGAAAACATTTATTATTCAGAGTGAATTTAATACACTTGGATTAATTTTTCAAGTGATTTAGGAATTGATTCAAACTTACCGTGCCATGAGGTCAAACGAAATTTGTGTTGTTAACAAATATCTTCCACAAATTTGGTTAAATTGGAAAGGTGTCATTGACCATCTCCACAAATTATTTCAAGTGTAGATTTGTGAACTAGCAAAAGAATAGATCATATAATAACGTCATCCATTCATTCATATACATCATAACATGAATTAAACTAAAAATATTTCTAATGATTTTTTACTAAATTTTTGTAATACCATTATTTATAATTCAGTTTATAACATCAATAATATTTTTGAATGTATATTTTCACAATAGTTAGTCATGGTGTAGAAGAGATTTATGGAGAAAATTGTGTGATGAAGAGGTGACATTTCAGCTCTTCATCATCACACAATTTTCTCCAAAATTCACTTCTACACCATCTATAACATTATTAACTAAATGTTCTGTATAAATAAAAATATCATTGAAATTGATTATGATATATTTTCATCTACTTTCGATTTCTTATTTATTTTCAATAAATTGTTTTCCATGGGACAAGACCATAATTTTCATTCTTTCAAGAAAGATTCAAAATTACATTTTGTAGATGCACCCTTGGTGCGTTCCAATAAATATGATAGATTTTAGAACCTATATCTAGAAGCTGTTCAAAAAATTGGCTAATTCATGTTCTACATAAACCATGAGTTGCTTAAAATTTACATTATTAAGAATATATTGATTAATAGGCGAGAAAAGTTATTTTCACCCTTTTTCCAAAGAAAAAATAAAATTGTCATAAGATCTGAAGGAGTCAACATATCATTGTGTGAATTATTTAACAAAAAGAAAATAGATTAAAACATGTCGACATTTTGTTTAGCTTTCTCTATGAATGACAAGTGATAAAACTCATATGAAGGATCTTCATGTTGCACCTATATGTGCCATAGTCCTTATTCCATCATCATGCCTAATTTGGAGAGTTTGTCAACCTCCCCATTTTGCTTTGTGTATAATGAGAACACTCAAAATAATGAATGAGTTCTTGATCCTCCATAATTCTTTCAGAATAGGGATGAAGAGTAAGTTTCTACATGCCTGAGATCTATTTAACCAATTTATAATAAGGTTTGAGTCTCCATAAACCTGGAGATGAGTACATCCTTTTCATTTTGCATAAACTAGTACATTTTTATGTGTCAATAATTCATCCTAATTATTATTTCTAGTTCCAAACCCCATTTTTGCTTGAAAATAATGTGTGCCAGATAAAAAAGTACGAAAATGCCTCCACTTCTATTGGTTGTGTCAAAAAATGCACCATCAAAGAAAGCCTAGGGCTTTGATGGATTTAGGTGTTCATCTATTATAATTTTGGGAGGATTGGTACCCTTTTCTTGTGGAAAATGTGCAAGAATAACAAGAGCTTCTAATGCAAGGTGCATAGGGACTGAAGGTTTATCTTGAAAAATAATTTTGTTGCATGATAGGCACACTCCCCAACATATGATAAGTGGGATGGCTCTATATGCATGAGTGACCAGATCAAAGTTCCAATATTTCCATGTTATTTCCATATCTTCCCCTTCCCAAATTTGATTGAGACTTGTTGCATACTTTCGATGGACCCTGCTACACGAAAAATGAGAAATACGTGAAAAAACATGATTGCAATCACATTTTTCATGTATCAGGGTCCATCAAAAGTATGAAAAATGGGTACTCCTAGGATGAGGAAACAAATTCTTCATTCAACGAGTGTTGCCACTCAAAAGTTTAGTAACCCATAAGGAGATAAGTTGAAAATACGAGTTCAAAAAATAATTTTTTCTTTTTTCCCTCTAAAATTCGATGATGTAATCTAATTTTATTTTATTATTTCCACTATTATTTTATAATTTCATTAGGAGGCCCATTTAGACCTCAAAATTCCCCTAATGAGACATTTTTCCATGGGATTTGCCTCATAAGGAATTAATTAGGTAATAAGCCTCTTCTCCTCCTCTACTAGACTGTGGTGTGAGAGAGACGACTTCTAGATGCTAATATACATTCCTATAACTCTTCTATAGAGGGACAATATCGCAACTAGCTTACCCACCTCTCTTATAGATCCATTACAAAAAATTAGAATGTTGTTGACAATCAATAAGCGTGTCAATGTCAAGGTCCCAACAATAAGAATTCCCTTAAATTCCCCTCTACGTTTTGCTTCTATCATGAGATGAATCAGGTCCTCTACTATAGGAATAAAGGAAAAAGGTGATTATGGAACACCCAACGTATCCCTTGTTGAGCATGAAATAAAGGATAGGTTGATCCATTTATCAATAGTACAAAGGAGACTGTTTGTATGCAACTAATTACCGAAGAGATAAAATTTGGAATGAAGCCTACATGAGTTAAATAAGTTGAATGTATATCTAGTTTACCCTGTCATAGGCCTTTGAAAGGTCAATCTTGAGTACAACTCCATTGAGGTTCCAAATCTTCATACTACAAAGACCATATTGTGCCACTCCAATCACTTCATGAATTTTCCTTCCATCTATAAAAGAAAATTTCTCTTTTGATATTTTATTTGAGAGGATCAATTTCAATCTGTTGGAAATAACTTTAGCAACAACTTTATAGATCACATTACACAATGAAATTGGTCGAAAATAATCAAAATACTCAGGAGCATCAACTTTGGGAATAAGTGCTATAAAGGTAGAATTAAAAGTAGACAACATTTGTTTGTCCCTTCTAGATTCTTAAATATTAATAGAAAATAATTCCAGATAATTTCATATAAACCAAAAAATAATTCGGTTGTCCAGCCATTTGGCCCTAGGATTTTGTAGTTTTGAAAGCTATGTAATATAGTTTATATCTCATCTTTGAACACTGCTTCCAGAGAGCTCTATTCTCTTCTTCATCTACAAAATTATGGAAAAGCATTGTTGTTATGATAATTTTCGCTATTGATTTCTCTTTTGAGGCTCAAAAAAGGATCCAAAAATGGTTCTTTCCTAGGTTTTCCAACCCTTCAAAATTTGAGATCTCTTTGCCCTCCGTGACCTTTAGGATCCATATAATGTTGCATAATTTTTGTCCTTTGGCATAATATTGGAAGATATTAGTGTTCTCATCCCCGTATTCTAGCCAGATTGCCCTAGGTTTTAGTCTCCATTCATCCTACTTGTCTTCTAGTATCTATTTTCTCCTTCTTTCCAGACTGATTAACTCTATTGTAACTTCATTTGACTCAAAACCTTACCCCTCCTGACTAGATAAAGTCTATAGATAATTCTTTATACTTACCAACTCCTGATGAGATTTTAATTTGTTTTTCTTGGCCCATTCTTTTGATTTTGATTTTATGAGTTTTTGGTTGGCTTCAAATTTGTTAGTAGTAGAGGAACCTTCTTGGGGGTTGAAGGTGATCTAATGGGATTTTACAAGCTTATGAATTCCTATTCTTTTAACTAGTTGGATTTCATTTTGAAAGGGTTGACCAACTTCTTAAAAACTCTCTTTCTCTCCAAAAGACTAGAGGGTGATCATAATCACCTCCTATCCCTACCTATTGTTTAATAGGATTGAAGTTGTCCAACAAGGCTTCAAAAATAAGAAATTTGTCAATTCTCTTCACAACCTCGTCTTCTCCGGTGCGACGACTTCTCCACGTGGGGAAAATTTTCAAATGGTCCACATCCACTTGCATACTTTTGTCAATTTCATTCAAAAGTATTCAACAAGTGGAATTGAAGTTGCCTTCAGGCCCTACAATTTAGCTTCACCCATAGAGAGCTTCAGGTCCCTCCTAAGATAAGGTTATTGGAATTTTTGAGATACTTTCCAAATGGTCTTTCCTAATACTTCTTTATATTTAAGGGAGGGTGTATATGTTAAGGTCATAGATAGAATAGCCAAGTTTCAGAAAAAAACCTCCAACCGAAGGCTATGTTCCACACTCCAAAAATTCTTCACTTGAATAAACCTCCCATTCCATCCCACTACCAATCCCCCTGACCTTCCCCATGTGTGTAACCCTATGAAGGACCATCCACCCAAAATATTTTCTAGACATCTGGATATAAAGTCTCCATCTCCTAGCATTTCTTGTAAGCAAATCAAGTCCAGATAACTAGTGTCAACTAACCTCTTCGGAGTACATATTTTGGAGTGGCATGCTAATCCTCTACAATTGAGAGATAGAAGCTTCATTTGGTAACCCTCCTAGGAATTTCACTACTCTAAACACCCCTTGAATGGTTTGTAGTTTACTAATTTCTAACTCCTCTTGAGCCCACTCTTTTGATTTTTTTCAAATGTGATTTTCTACCCCATCTCTAGTTTCCCTTAAAGTGATGTGAATATTTCCCATACTCCTCAAAAATCCATCAGGATGAGGCAAGATTAAGTGTGATTGAAGATTATATTCAATGTATCTATCCTCTGAGTTTTCAAAGGATGATATGGGGGCCAAAGTCATAGGGGAGGTGAATCCATCTTGTGTAGGTGGGTAAGGGGATAAGCTATTAGACAAAGAACAAGGACCAAGAGGGAGTAAGGACCCATTATGAACAAATACCAAAAAATTATTGGACTTGGAGTTTATATTGATTATGTGTGCAGTATTTGTAACAATAGGCATTAGTACAAAATGGCTAATTAGTTACTAAAAAAATGATTAAAATTTGCATATAAATGACCATTTTTTAGTCAGTGACCAATATTGGCTAATTTACAGTATCTTATAATGCAACCAACTTTTAGTTGTTTTTAGATTAGACATTAATTGGTTGTCTCAATTTTATTCTATAGTATTAAATTTGGTCATAAATTTAGTCATTGATTTAGTTATTAATTTGCACAATTAATGACCAAATACACAACAAAATATACTACAATACAACAAAATATGATCACTCAAGAAAAAAAATTAATGACCAAAGAAATATGAGCAAAATGTTGGCCGTGTTATACGATACTATAAATTAGCTACTAATAGTCATATATATGAAAGTTTTAGTCATTGTTTGAAACCAATTAATAAACAAAGAAATATGACTAAATTTTGGCCGTGTTATAAGATACTGTAAATTAGCTACTAATAGTCATATATATGCAAAATTTGGTTGTTATTTCTCATCAAAAATTTATCATTTACAATTGTCATTTATATTTTTTTTTGTAGTTTCATATTTATTATATAAACGAGTAATTTAGTAGTTTATATTAATTTCATTTACTTTCATTAATAAAACTATAAACGACTAGTTTAGCTATCTATTCATTTTATTTTTATTCATTGTTAATTAATACAAACTACTAATTTAGTAGTTTTAGATTGATTTTATGTGTTCATTATTAATCAACATAAATTAATTAGTATGATTTTGCGACTAAATTAAAAATATGTTATAGAATGTGCATGTTCATCTAATATGAAAACAAAAGTTGCATATGTTAATTACAATACTAAATAATATCAAGTACAACTATAAATAATTCAACCACATAAATTATATTATATGAAATGTCAAATATTACAATATGATTTTGCAATTTAATATTGTTTGGACTACAATTTATACATAAAATATTGTTTCATATCTTCAAAACATTATCATTGTGTTTCCAAGGCATTGTAGGTGAGTTCACCAACTCTAAAAACTTGATAATCAGTCTCTATGTGTGTGTCTCATGCGAGATATTGGATTTAAGGGTATCATTGGACTGATTCTCTTCTCTCTCTCTTTCTACATTTTTTGCTCTAGTGTTATTGCTCTCCTCCTTCTTCAACTCCTACTTCTTACCATCAATAGTTAGTTCCTCTTCTGAAAATGAAAGAAGATACAATGCAGGGTATAAGACATGAAAGATGATGAACGTTGTAATATAAACTAAAGTAGACTATAAAGGATTTATATGACAGATACCTCAACATCAACTATGTCAATACCACTTTTCCCCCAAAACTCAAGAAACTCAAACTAGTTTTATTCAATTGGATGACAATAGCCACTATGTCACCAGATGACCTGCATAAACAAAGAAAATAAAATGTCACCATAGAAATGAACACCTGAAAAATTCACATCCAATAACGAAAAAAACTATTTAAATTTTCCCACATCCAATAACGAAAAAAACTATTTAAATTTTCCCACATCCAATAACGAAAAAAACTATTTAAATTTTCCCATATATTAACTAATCATTGACAATACTAATATGTACTTGTAGCAGAAAAGGGCATATTTTTATTAAAAATGTGAAACGTAGGCATAATGTCTTCTTAAGCTAAGACCCTTAACATATTGAAATGTCAAAATATCAATGAATTCTTCATATAAGACAACTAAATTTAAGGACTATATTAAAAAAATGAAGGAATCAATACACGAAAACTATACAAACCTTTTTTCCAGCATAAAAAAAAGATACATTTTCAGTTAAAACAATTTTAAGATCTCCTAATCATGTAATCTAAATTTGTGGCAAGAATATCAATCATGAAACTTAGGGGAAATTTATCTATGTCACTTGCATTAAATATCTTATGGAGTGTAGATGACAATCAACCAAGTCTACCACATGAATTAGTCTCAAACCTAATACCATTGCAAGTATAGTAGAAAGAAAATAAATAGTTCCAAAATAGACAATCTAAAACGTGTAAACATATAAATAAATGAGGATTTAAAGTAGCATAATAAAGAGAGTTGACAAGAGTCAAAAACATATGCAAGCTTCAAAAGAAATAGGTTCAAAGATCTATGACCTATAAATTGGTCTCTTAATGTTGTCCAAGTATCAATGTTCAATAAGTAGCAAGTATTGCAGTTCGAAATAAATATGCTCTAATCTATAATAATAGTCTCATAGATTATCCTAACAGACTAAATCTACCTCATACTAATATTACATTTTGGGAAAGATCTTATGCTGCTAGTAAGTTCATGTGTGTAGATTCAAAACCACAAATTTGTATGTTATCTAAAAAACAAACTGGCATCTCTATAAAACAATTATAATAACATCAAATATTTAAGATAGTATTTTATCCTACCCCTGTGCCATCATTTGTTGGGTAATCATTACCATATATGTTCAACATTGGTTGCCTACCCACAACCACTTGTTCGATGAAAGGCGTGAAGCTATTTGGAATTCCCTTCATATCTTCACCAATCTTGCTACTTGGGTGAGTGCCAACTAGGTTGAAGTAGCTCAGTAAATTCATTCTCCATCTTGATTGTCCTTATAAATATCATGGGCTATATCTTCAAGGAAGAGTTGAAGAAACATATGGAAAAGTAATTAATTTATGTAGCTACATGATCCATCTAACAACTAATAACAAAATTATTTTAAGCAGAAAAGACGTAAGAATCTACTCAGAAAATATTAATATTTATTAAAATAGTAATGACACTCAACAACTAAAAAATACAATATGGATATATAACTATCGGTGCACACATCAAGTTGAGTAACAAACCTTAGTGTGTCCTTAGGGATCAATTGCAGAAAGTTGGAAGTCTTATACACAAGGAATCATCGTGGGTTGTCCATGAACTATAGTTGATGATGAAAAACACATTTGAGTAAAACATGATTATGCTTCAAGTTAAATAACTAAAAATAATTTATGAATTTAACATCTAGTAGTGTCATAACTGAGCAACATACCACATTGACGCCCATATACTTGTATGCAATGGGTATACTAGAATGTATCACAATCATCCATAAATGGGCAACATACAACACCGATATGCATATCTGTGTATGCACACTAAAAAGGATCACAATAATCCCCAACTATCTTACTCACTTGCATCAACTTCAATGAAAACATTTTATATATTGATCTCAGAGCAACACTGAAGAGACATGTTATCCTTCCTTATAATTTTCATTTTTTTTCTCTATTGACCCATTTATTATGCCACTAGGGAGGAATGGGAAGCATCAAGATGATACACATCTTAATGATAAAAAATAACAAAATATATATTGAGATTCTACATCAAATTAAACATGCAACTTTCACATAATTAATACAGATGACAAATTTCTTAAATTCGGGAATTTTGTGCTTCTGTGTTATGAAACACAAGTATTGTGAAAATACATACCATCACATATTTCATATCTATAATCATAGTGAATGAGGTATCACAAAAAATAATGCCATTTTAACCAAATGGATGACTTATTTAGATCTAGGTGAACCAATGTAAAAGTTTGAAAAATATTCTCAAGTCAAACTAGTTTTATAATTCTCTCTTTGAAAAATATTTGGGAATTGATTTATGTACTTGTATTAAATTAGATAGAATATTAAAATTATGATTTGATCAACTAAAATACCTCAATAATTCCTTGATAACTCTACCATCATTCGAACTCGTGAAGTAGCTTGAGCTGGTGCCACGAATAACGACCAAGATAACAAATTGTATGAGCGACTGCATTTTTTGGTTGCACAAGTTTATTAGTTATTTTAGAATTGTTTCTAAAGTTGATCCAATTATTACAATATAAGAACATATCTACTAAAAACTGAATCTAAAAAAGAAATCAGGAAAATCAAGGATATTTCAAATCCACATACTTCAACCTTCAAGGAATTAGATATGAATAGAATGAAGAAATAGCCATAGGATCATCATTATCATAAATGTCCACTAATATGTACATCAAGTACTTTGAAAAGAAGGTATTATGATCCCTTCCATTAAAACCAGATTAAAGGGACCAATTCATAGATGTATTAATATCGAATGCTCCCATGTAATGAAAATCCTAAATGAATTTCTCAATCATCTCAAGAACCAAAATGAAAGCATCAGATTCATGATGGAGGTGGAAAATATTAAGAGAATTCCCTTCGTTGACGTTCTCATAAAAAATAATTAAGATGGATCCTTATTGGCTTATCCCATTAAGTTTCACTGAATAAAACCCATACCACTAGATACTGGCATGTAGATTCTCTTCATTATCCCATGCAGAAAAAAGTTGTAATCAACACTCTAGTAATGAACCACTAGGATATTTGAAGATGAGCATAGAGAAAGAACTACAAAAATTGGCAAAGGTATTCAAAATAAATGGTTATAGTGAGAGACAATATAACAATGCTCTCTTAAAGGCAAGGATGATCCCCAAAGAAGGTACGAAGAAGAGAATGAAATATCAAAAATGGCATTGCCTTACATCAGAGGAGTGACATAAAATCACAAAAACTATGAAAAGGGGTAGTGAAAAAGTCACCATATCCCCCCCAAATACAATACTTGGTAAGTTAGACTATGTAAAAGGCCTAATCAATCCTAAAATGCAGAAAGGCATCCATACTATAACAAGTTCATTTGGAAAGCTTTACATTGTAAAAATTGGTAGGTATATGCAAACTAAAGGAGCACTATGTTAATATCATTTGATAACTCTAATATAATGCCTCTACATTAGCACAATTCTATAATACATAATTATAAATATCATTAACAGTTGCAAGGTTTATAATTACCTTTTCGCAACCATGTTTGGCCATAATCTCATAGAGGTTTGAAGTGCCAACTAGGTTGTTCTTATAATAATGTAATGGAATTGCTACACTTTCAACAATGACCTTCAATCTAGCAAAATGTATCACGGCATCAAATATACACCATGACAAAGAAAAGCTTCTAATTAGATTAAATAATTTACTACTCTTAAGGGTTCTAGTACAAGAAATGGAAGGATAGTACACAAAAACAAGAACAGAGAACCAATCATCAACAACTCAACCATCAAAATAAGTAGTCTAAAGCTAGATAATATTCGATAGTTTGCAACTATGTCTAATTTATATATGGTGATGATCAACATACTGAATTCTAGATGACGAAACATAAATTATGACCTAAGCAATCTTGAAACAAAAGATAACTACATATGTCAAAGAAAAGGGCACACAAATGGAATATGTAAAGGAATGATTCAGAACATTTTATACCCAATAAAAACATCAAAATAACAAAAATAAACATATAACATTTGATTCAGTATCTAGAATGCAGAATGTAACATGCATAACCAAATATACTACTTACTTGACCAATGAAAAAAGCTTTTCTATATCCTCTTTGTTGCAAATATCTCCCTACAATCATAAGCACAATTCAATTTGATTATTCCTGTCATTTATAGTACCATTTTTCTATCATTACACCCTAACCATAGTTTAATATACAATCAGAGATATAAGTGATTCTTCTAAAAAAACATAATACAACTAATTTACAGAGGAGACTTCATTGTTGCAAATGAAATGAAAATTGAAGGATTGATGCCCATTATGATGGATGCAATGCCCTCTCAAAATAGCAGACATTTTACAAAATTTTCACACAGTTCAATATATAGAATTTAAGCATCATGGTTTTTTTGTTGAAATCAATGCAATCCAAAGGAGGTGACAGGTACAACTAGTTAAAACGATCTATCTAAAAAATGAATCTTCCCAAAAACCACAGTAAGACAAGCCTTAACAATTTAAGAGTAAGTATATATTTTAAGAAAATATGAAAGATTGGTAAGATCATCTAAGGACTTATTCTCTATCAGCATGCTTACCAATTGGTTTTGTTGAAGTTAAAAATTCCTCAAATGTCAAAGCTTGCAACTAAAATCATAGTGTTTTATAGGAATTCGTTCTTTTAACATGACTTTTTTGGGTTATATAAAAGTAAATTAAAATAAAATAAAAATTGATAACTTCACCTGCCATACATTATTGTCAATTCTCCCAATACATTCTCCCTTATTTTTGCTGCTAAAGAGACTATAATTTATTTCCCTAAACACCAATGGAAGCTGAAATTTTGTGCCTGAAACAATACAGTATGTGCCTTTTCCTAAAGCAATGTAGTTTGTTCCTATGCTTGAAACACATGTCACTATTGAAAACCTATAGATTTGAACAATTTCCTATGGATGTGCTTAAACCTAAATCAACCTATCAGAACACTAGTTTGTGTGGCACTGGAAAAAATTATTGCAACATTGGAACTCCACAAAATAAACAACTTAAACTTAGAATTCTTAGAAATCTCTTCCAAATTCTGGGTAAAATAACCATTTCCTTCTACACCAACTAAACCTAATATTGAATTGTTCGAAGCTTGTGTTTCCCTATATTATCTAATGAGAGAGAATAGTAGAGTGCAATGAATGTGCCATTAAGCATGATTAGTTGGATTAGCTCACTTTTCATAGGTTATTATATTTAATTAGGAAACTTTTTTAATTGACTCTACATCAGGTAAATTTGGTTAATTCTTCTTTATGACAACACCTGCACCTAAAAGGCACTCCTTCATAATCCAGGATCTGAATATGAATGAATTCTTTCCAATATAGGTTTATATGTTCCTCCACCTCACTTGTGATGATCGATGATGTATTCGACATCAAGCCCCTCACTACCTCCTCATCGGTGATGATATTTATCATTGCAGTGTTAATATTTTCCTTCGTCATTGTCATTGGTTCAATTCATATCTAAGAAAAGTTATCAGGACTTGTCATAATTAAATATTGATTACCAACCAATCCTCAACCCTAGGTTAACTACTTCTTCCTTCACTTGTCATCCTCAAGTCATATTTTTATCCATGGCACATTCATACAATGGCTCATTGTATTATTCTTATTTTTGGGGCCATGCAAATATCATTAGATGCAGAGAAAGAGGACCCACATGTTGATTTTGTTGTTTCTTGTTCAATATGTGATCATGACACCTTCAAATCTAAAAAACTTTAAACCCCAACCATGGGGTTGTTGTAGTAATGATCTTATCCATCCACCCACATTACAAACAAAAACTTGTAGGCTCAATGAACTCAATCCAATGGAGATGGTAGTTTCCAGATTTTGAAATAAAACAACATCCATCTACATGAATACATAATACATAGATATTTTTTAAAGAGATGGTAGTTTCTAGCTTTCGAAAGAAAACAATATTCATGTATCTGAATATATAGATGGTTTTTAAAGAAAATAAATAGCTAGTTGTGTAGATATAGCTCGAGTGGTTTGGTGAACAATACCTTTTCCAACAATATAGATTCAAGTATCCGTGAACAATCCTTTTTCCAATGGTATAGATTCAAGTATCCAGAAACCCTTTCCCCAACTGCAGAGGTTTATTCTCCAAAAACATGTGATATTAGATATTTGACATGTGATATTATCATCACAATTGTCATCTAAAATATGTTAGAGATGATGTCTGAAACTAAATTTAAAGAGTCAATTTTTATGGGTGGCTACTATAATTTAGTTGTAGGAATGTGCTTATGTGTCATTTTCATAGGATTAAAAAAATTGGATTGAACCATGCCAAGGTACTTGGATTTCAGATCTTTTTCCAATGACGCATGCAGTAAAAAATGAGTTGAAATTGTTCATTTTTATTTTACATATGGATTCACAAATAATAAATTTGTAGAGTATATAGATCATGTTGTTTCAGTCTTTGAAATTCTCGTTGGATTCCAATAAAAAATATGTCAGTAAGCCCTTCCTTGGAAAACAACCAGTGTGATGTGGGCGTTAATAACAGGTAAATTCCAGGTATGTCACAGGCAAGTCATAATCTTACAGGGATTTTTGGCTTTGTGTAAATGCAGAAAACCATAGGCCTGTGAAATTTAGAGTGCTCGTACTGCAGTACAGGAATGCATGGGATTTTTACACGACATGATTTGGGGTTTAGTCATATGGAACCTTCATACATTGAATTGCATGCTTTGTATTTGAGCACTTGGCTACACCATCTCTTTGAAAAATATATGTATTCCTTCGATTGGAGCTCAAAATAATTTACTTTCAATGAAATCCTTTTCTGGAATAATTTTTGACGCAACTGTCTCAAGGTTTATCCATTTTTCTACTGGTGTGTGAATAGACATAGAGAGGATGGGTGAGGCTGAGCAGTGCATGGAAAACATCATGGTCCTAATGATTTTGGATAGGAAGGTGAGTCACTTGAAAAAGAGGCAAAGTTAAGATGAAAAATTGACCCAAAAAGAAATCTAGTAAATGGGTATTATTTACTAGTGGCATTTGAAAAGGAAATAATAGGATCTGAAGAGAATGATGTCTACCCTTTATATGTATATCACCACTAAAAAAGTTAGGACTAGGTAACGAAATCTGATTAGACTGAGATGCAGATGCAACTGTATTGATAACTTGATGATCTGTCCTGTCATTAAAATGCAAAGTTATTGTAAATTACTGAAAGGAATCTCTAGCAAAAGAATAAGATGATGAATTTAATAGCTCGACCCTCATTCTCAGGTCAGGTATAGGGTAGGAATATGAACTGAAATTCTAAGGCAACAATTCATCTCCACCATCATCAAAAGTGGGCACGTCATTCAAGTAAAAACTCTCAAAACACATGAAGCTCCAAGGGACGAAGCACTAGTGTCAGTCTTAAAATTCAATCCAAATTTTCCAATGCTGATACCAAGAGGAATTTTGATCAGTTCATTCTCCCAACTATCATCATTGCGATTCAATTCTAAATATGCCTTCAAAGGACTACAAGATTTGGTAGGAGAAAAATGTTCAACGATTGAAGATATAAAATCTTTCCTGCTCATATCTCTGCATCCAAAGCTTGTTGGGGGTTCACATATTTGAGAAGATAAATGTGTTGTTATTGTTAGAGTCGGTCCTTACAGCCCTCCGTCAGAGATCAGTTCACTTTTTGCATATCATTCTTAAGTGTCTCGCTTGTTCCACTTCGTTGCATTTCGCTAGGGGCATGCCATTGACTGACGAGGGGGTCTAGTTGTCTTGTGTTTCCTCATGCTTGTACCTGTAGGGTTAATTAAAATCCTCAAAAATCACTGAAGTTCACAATCATTGCATTCATGGTTATAAATGATTAGTTTCGTTAAAAAGAGTCTTTAGTCCTAGAGTCTAAGGTTTTCAATCCTTTGCATACATATAATAAATGCCCACAGGTCATGAGATCGGTTTCAAGAGATTTCTATTTCATGTTTGTTATCAAAAACATTTGAAGATATTTCTAGTCCAAAACTCTGTTTTGGAACTAGAAATTGTCAAACTTCAATTTCTTGTAATAAATGTATTTGTTCCACCATAAGAAGTTTCACAGCAAGCCTCTGATTTTTGCCAAAGCCAAATGCCAAAATCTCTGCAAAAATCAAAACATTTCATTAGTCCAAGATTCAGAAAAGCATGGTAAAGCCAAAGAAAAGCATTGTATTAAATGACCAAATGTCAAAATGCCAAACATTATGAAAGTGGGTCATGGAGTAATTTAAAATCAAATCTGATTTGATGAGATATTTTCTTCACATATAAATCATGGAAAATCATCCATTTCCACCAATTCTTAAGGAAAAAGTCGAATTTGTGAAGTGGAGGGCCGAAGACGTGTTTGCAAGGTTGATTGACAGGCTTTGAGGGTGCGCGCGACCCATACAGAAGGCGCGCTACGCATAGTGAGCGCGCTATGCACTGGGCTTCACCGGCCTATGTAAATTTCCATGTGCGCTATGCATAGGGAGCGCACTACGCACTAGGTAGGTGCGCGACGCGTATAATCTCAGAACCAAAAAAATTTCATCTCACGTGACTTCTTCACAGTGCCACAGCCACTTCCCGAGGTAATTCATGATGAGGGAGAACCTTCACGCCAGCCTAACATTCCTGAGACCGAGCATATAAGTGCTCCATTGTATGTGACATACCAGCGAGGCCACAAGGCCTTATTTGTAGCTACACGACGAGTATTATCTCCAAAGAATGTGGAAGGGGTCTCGCCTTCTTCTTCAGCACAGGTACAGATCCAGGACAGGGGCAAGAGGCCTATGCATGATGAGGGTCCTTCAGGAGGCCGGGACACTGATTTCATGATCATTGATGTTGATGTGAGCTCTCCTAGCTCGAAGCTAAAGGAGATCATCCAGGAGAAAAAATCTGAGAATGACTCACTGAGAAAGAAATTGCAGATGGCTCAATGGGTGATAAACTACCTGGGGCAGCGTAACAAACAGCTAGAGGATGAGCATACACTTTATGAGCTGTGGCAAATTCGTGAGGATCGACAATTGGCCTGAAAGAGACCTGGTGATATGACACCAGATGATCGAGAGTCTTGCCTCATACGTGTTAACATGCATCTAGAGAAATTGTTGGCAAAGGCCAATAGAGACAAAGACATGCTTCGTCATATGAAAAATCATTATTGGGCTCGCATGCATGTCTGCAAAGCAAAAATGAAGATTCTAAAGAGGAGGTTGAGCAGAGCAGTAAAACAGCGGAAAAGGCCTGATCCACTCCAGATTTTGGCCGAGGCTTCGTTGGCTGGACATAATACATGATGGAGGGTCTTCGCTCCGAATTTGAGCAAATTCGGAGAAATTTTTGTCATTTTGAAAAATTTTGGCCTAAAAACAAGTTTTTCATCCCAACGCGTTCGCTTTTGATTGGGACACTTGCTGAAGGAAATCTTTATATTTTTGGGTTTTTCATGGTAAGTTATGCATGCTCAAGTATTGCCGAAGCATTTCATCAAGTTCTAGATGATCAAAAGGCCCAAAAACACCATGGAAACCACCTTGCTGCCACCTTTTTCTCCAGTAGGAAGTACTTCTGGGAGAATGACATTTTGAAGGGGAAAATGAGCTCCAAATTGGGAAATTCCACTTGGGCTAGATAACAGACATCCAGGGCTTTCCAACCAGATATTGTGAGCTTGATTTTGATGTCAAGAAGTGCCCCAAAAGTAGGCTGAAAGGCGCATGACGCATAGAGCTCAGGCGTGCGACACATAGAGAATTTTGGTCAAATTTTCATCTTCCTGCTCAGGAATTCAGCTAGTTTTCACCATTTTCACCTTCTGATGTAATATGTGACTTATCTTGATGTAATTTGATGTGTATAATGTAACTTTGGCACTTATTTACCTATTCTAGATGATTCATTTACAAAATAGCAAAATTTAATGTAATGAACCAGTTTCCCTTCTTTTAGAGATAGGTTGTTTGGATGCCTAGTTTTCAGCTCTATGTTTGGAATAGTTAAAACTACTCCTAGAAGGAGGAGCTCAATCCATAGAGGTGAGGGAAGGGGTTAGGAGGTCTATATGATGTAATTTTTGAGACATTCTACAAGTTGGACTCTTGGGAAAGATTTTGGCACATTATTGTACATATTTTTCATATTTTGGCTAAGGAAAGATCAGAGGTTTTGTAGCACCTGTTGGGATTCTTGTGGCTTTCAGTTCTTGATGGTGTTTTCTCTCAGTTTATTGTAATTTTTTTCATGTTTAATGTATGTCATTCCATTCTTATGCTTCTGAAACTAAATGAATGAGTAAATGAGGTTGAATCCATTGATTTCAGTGCTCTGCCTTTGAAATTGTTTATTTTTACATGTTTTCGCTTGTTTGGAGAGGATCCATGTTCTCCCGTGCCCTCTTCAGCTCCTTTTCATTCTAATCCATCCGTACACTTAATCAAAAAGCATTAATACTACTGCCTAGCTCGCCCCAACTCGAAACTCTGCAAATATCTGGCCTTATCCCCGGACCCAAAATTGTTTTTTCCCATTTCTCCAACAAAACCCAAAAAAATCAAATTCAAACTTTCCTATCTCTTTACTAGCCTAAAATCAGTTCCCATTTTAAGTCATCTCACATCCTATTGCTCATTTTATCCAGATTGACTGGAGAGAGCCCTCTCCTATCCTCGTAGGGCTAGCTACGAGGCTGAGCTTGGTTTGATGTTGCCTTGAGTTTTTCCTTCCTTAGCCTGAGGCAGATTTGAGCGCTAACTTAGTGGCGATGATACTGGGGAGAAAATGGTTTGCTTGTTGGTGTTATTTTTTCTATAAGCTACAGACGGAGTCTGAAGTCACACCAGGTAGCCTTCGAACTGCTCTTGCTCTGTGAGTGCATAGTAGATAAACGTTGCTTCAGTCGATCTCCGGTGTAGCTTGTAATTGTAACACTTAACTTATAAATTCCCCTAGTACGTGTATCAAGTTCAGATCTGATGGTTGATGGTGAACAACAGTCAGACATCAGAAGGCTGAAAACATTCACCTGGTGACTTTATTCACTGAACAATCCAGAAATCGATGCTTCATGGTGACTTCACTGCAGGGAGATCAGTAGCTGTGAGATTTTCAAGATGGATTGAATCATGAGAAGATACACTCCCATGAGTCGAGATCACATTCCAGGTTTTCCAAATAAGATGCCCAAGGTAGATTGGTCAAGGAATCTGCCTACGTTTAACAATGATGGTAAGAAAGATGCTGCTTTACATCTGATTAGATTTCATATGCATATTCGTAAGTTGCAAGTGGATTTTCCTGAAGATTGCTTGATGAAGATATTCCTGGCCACTCTCGAAGGTGAAGCCCAATCTTGGTATGAAAAATTTCCGTTGGCCTGTATTTACTGTTTAAAGGATTTTCATGCTCTGTTCATTGAAAGAGATCAAGTATCTTACCCATCATTAAAATTAGTTCATGACTGTTGCAAACATGCTTCTACTTTTATTGAAAGCCTTGAGAAATATTATGAAGATGATAATTTCATGGATGATGAGATCATGGAGGCCCTGTATGAAAATCCATTTCAGCAGTATAAAGAAAACTTAGAGGATACTTGTCAAGATGCACAAGAAAGTTTGCAGCAGGATCAAGATCTAAGTACAGTGGAAGATGATAAAGGAGAAGGTTTTATTCCAGATCTGTCCATAGAAGAAGACAACATGCATGAAAGTCAAGTTTCAATTTCAGAATGTGATAAAGTCAAGTCAGCCATTTCAAATCTAGATTCAGATCGTGATGATGAAGACAACCTTGTTCTGAATCCCATGAAGGAGAGCTCTATTATTGAGATCATTTGGAATGAAGAAGACAAAGTTATTGACAAAAGCCTTCATGAGGAGGTAATCTGGTCATTTCATGGACAACAAGATGGGATCTTTGTTTAGGTAAGTGAGAAATCTTCTTTTGATAACTCAATGGTAAATGATAATTTGATTGCCATGTCATATGAAGACAATTACTGTTTGAGCAAAAGAAAACAAAAAGAATTATCTCCTTTGTCTGAAGATGAAATAGATCAACTCTTAAAAGGTCATGTTACAGCCCAAGCTAAAGCATATTTGCAGTGCACACATGGTCAAGAAAGTGTTGGTGAAATCTCTTCCTCTTTTGAAAATGATGACGGTCTCGTAATCAGTTTTATAGATCAGCAAACAGATAATATTTTCTTTCACAAAGATGATAAGGCTGTCATGTTTGATAATCTTGAAGATTGTTTTTTGTTTAAGAATGACCTATACCATGAAGATGAGGAGTATGAGCTTGAGAGAAACATTATGCCAGGATTTCTCATGGTCAAGGAACCTACAGCTAACACTCAGATGGCAGAAGCACATACTTCTATGTACATTCCTATCCCTCGGAAATCAATTGTTCTTTTAGATCAGAATAAAGGGAGTACTTGTATTTTTGCTACTGGACCTCAAGACAAGATAGTGCTTCAGGATTATCAAGATCCCTTCGGCATCCTTTTGCAAGCACTAAAGAAGATAAATGTTTCCTGGTTCATTATCATAAGCCTTGGTTTCAGTGGTTATTGTGAGTTGCCCATATGTACATTGTTCCGCCTGCTCGAGAAAAATGAGAGCAGAAATTTGGTATGTAGCCATCTATTGGATTGGCTACATTGGAGATCTCATTACACATGATTTGTAAATATTTCATTAGTATGCAGGTGGTTGTCATCATGATTCCAAATCTTGATGGATTGCTGCCTATTTTCTAAAAGCTTTGTAAAGTCTTGTTTTAAGTCAGTCATGAGTCATTGGTGATTGGTCTGTTGAGTCAGTTTTTTTTTCAAGTTATTTCAGTTTTCCATCAAGACGGTTTGAGTCAAGTTTCAGTCAGTTTTCATTCAATAAATGTGTCAAAGGTTTTGTGTTATCCGTTCAAATAATGACTCCATCGCCCAATGGATGAAGGCACTGTCTGCTCTCCCAAAGATCTGTCGTTCTTGGCACCTCCA
>APFE031589177.1:246994-270298 GCA_000404065.3 Pinus taeda | reverse complement strand
AGATGGCAGAAGCACATACTTCTCTGTGCATTCCTATCCCTCGGAAATCAATTGTTCTTTCAGATCAGAATGAAGGGAGTACTTGTATTTTTGCTGCTGGATCTCAAGACAAGATAGTGCTTCACGATTATCAAGATCCCTTCGACATCCTTTAGCAAGCACTAGAGAAGATAAATGTTTCCTGGTTCGTTATCATAAGCGTTGCTTTCAGTGGTTATTGTGAGTTGCCTACATGTACATCGTTCCGCTTGCTCGAGAAAAGTGAGAGCAGAAATTTGGTATGTAGCCATCTATTGGATTGGTTACATTGGAAATCTCATTACACATGATTGTACATATTTCATTAGTATGCAAGTGGTTGTCATCATGATTCCAAATCTTGATGGATTGCTGCCTTTTTTCCAAAAGCTTTGTAAAGTCTTGTTTTAACCTCTGTCGATCATGTTGATAGCACACCATCAACTAGTGAAAATGAAGACAATGGACAAAAAGGAAAGTTCAGATTTCCATGTAGGTTGTGTGAAGGTGATCATGCCCTTCACCGTTGTCCTTTTCTGGACGAAGCCAAAAGTGTCTTGGATAACCGTCCTACTTCACTGCAACGACTCCCGCCTGGATACAAGAAACTCTTACCAAGTCCATCGCTAGTTGAAAATATGACTGACATAACTCAATCGTCGGTCGAAATTCCTATCGTTGAAAGCAAACCTTCTGAGTCCATACTAGACCAAAGTCAACAGGTCGAGATGGTAGTCGACCCAGTCTTGCCTTCAGAAGGTCCACCTTCAGATGATGTAATTTCCAAAGAATGAGAACAACACCTTTCAAATCCTTTTTGTTAATACAGAGTTTTATGAACTTGGGGGAAATCCACCCATTCCTTTACAACAGGACAAAAGTTCCCCAGTTCTAGAGGTTCATCCAGCCATTTATCTGGTACCTCCTCTGAGCAGTCTAGTCATTTCCTTCAATTGGAATCAACTAGCAAGACCCCACCTTCCATCTAGTGTCCCATTCCGGATCATAGTACAAGTGTACAAAATGATCGTGTCTGGCACTATCATAGATGAAGGGGCTTCAGTGAGTATCATTTCCTCAACTGCTTGGAAAGCGCTTGGTTCACCATCACTTCTACCTGAGAATCAAAATTTGTCAGGCTTTAACGAAGGAACCAGTTGACCGTTAGGGATCCTTCCGAAGTTACCAATAAATTTGAAAAGGAAAACTGTTCACTTAAACGTAAAGGTAGTCCAAGGGCTATTAGATTACAATACTCCTTAGATGTGACTATGTTTATGGCATGGAAGCTATTGTTTCCACACTCTTTCGAGCAATGTGTTTCCCGCATGAAGACAGAATGATACAGCTTATCGACCATCTTTCATTTCCGGGTTCAAACACAGCTACAAGTCGAACATAATCCCTAAATGGTCTCTTCACATCAAGAATGTCTCTTCAAACTTCATTTCATCCACCTAATTACTGTGAGTAGTTCAGTGAATGTAATGAAGTTTAGGGGGCATGCACCCTGGTCTGCTTCAGTAGACGAACCCAGCTAAAAAGATAGATTTCCTTGTAGGTTTTATGATTGATCTGAAACACCATTTCCTGATAGGATTTGAGGATCAGTCTGAAACATTTTCCTCGAAGGTTATGTCATTGGAAGTTCACACCATTCACCTTTGTCTATGGGTAGAGCCAAGGAAGTGTTTTTGTCTAGCTATTGACAGAAACAATCCTGCCTAACCGCAAGGACTTCCATATGGTAAACTGAAAATTCTCCTTTTCTTCATACATGGGGGCATGCAAACCTTTTTATGCAAGCAAAAGACAACCAATTTCATTTTTTAGCTTTGTATCGTTTTTAGCTTTTTAGCTTTTTACTTATAACTGCTTAGGTTAGGTGAATGGTCTGATCCACCTTTCACCTTTGTCGACGGCGCATAGAAAAAGCAAACGAAGGATTTTTCCTCAGCAGAGGAAAAAACCATCCTACCTAAGCTCAGTAGTTCCTTACTTTTAGTGTAGTTAGCTCTGTAGTTTGGTCATTTCTAACTTGCATGAAAAGGAAATGAGAAAAGTTTCGCATGGGGCAAGCTCGTTAAAAAATGAACCTACTAACAAGAGACATATTTAAACAACTTGCACGAGCAATGTTTCCGCAAAGTTCAAGCTCGTTAAAAAATAAACCTGCCACTGAGCAAATGTTGGCACAGGGTTAAAGCTCATTAAAAAATAAACCCACCTTCAGTAAACGACCTTTGTGATTGCCTTGCTATCAACCTTTTGAACCTTGGTTTTGTTCTTCCATCACCTCCATTCTTCTCACCATTCATGCGCTTCCACTTGATTGTCTACTCTTTTGAGGAACAACTGCGACATGTGATTTTTTTAGCCACCCCCTTCATACTGCCATGTTTTGAGAAGTTCCAAACTTACCTGGAACTAGCTGCTACCCAAAAACATCACTTGTTCCTCAAAAATGAGTTTCTTTTAAGCTCTTTTTAGACTCATTAAATATGAAAATATTGTCGAGGTATTGGCCTTTCCAGCTCGTTAAAGTAAAGAGAAGCGCCATCCCTCTTGTACATTTTAATCTTTTAGAACCTGAGGGATTATCAAACAAAAATATCAAGCGCTTGTCTTTTTCGACTCGCTAAAGCGATCGAAAAGTCATCCCTTCAATATCATTTTATACTTTCTCGGATTTAAGGGATTATGCTACAAAAAAGGACTGTTGGAGTTTCATTTTCGTCCCTTTTCAAACTCTCTAAACATGAAAAGGACTGAGTTATCCTTGTTGTTAAACCCGTTAAAACAATAGCGACAAACTTGTCCACCCAGACAAGAATGAGTTTCATTGTCGCTAGGCTCGCTAAAACATAGCGACAGGTTTTCCCGAAGGGAAAATTATAGAACAAGCATATGTTATCCTCCTCAAGCTTGAAAAAAATAAAGAGGTACTGGTCAGCAATGACTGGGGAAAAAAGAGAAGAAAACTTGAAGAACTTTATTGGTAGCAGGTCGCTCTTGAACATGACACTTCAGTCCATCACCATGATTGAGTCGGGTTGGGTTATTCCGTTCATCGGTCATATCACCATTCCTCCTCCACACCATCCATATTTTTGGGTTAACGCTACCAATCCATTTTAGTGTCACCAACATGTTCAAGAGAAGTCATTCAAAGAATTCACCACCCAGCTAACACCTCATCCACTGCAATACCTTCACCCTCCATTTTTAATGAACTCCATTCTTGAACCTTGTATCATCGGATCATTTTCACCTCCAGAAAATCATTTTCTTTGTTTCGTGTCATAGATGTGGGATACATCAAGGCCCTCCTACGATGAGTCACTTCTTGTCGACGTCAGTACATTATCCAAGAAGTTGACTTAGAAACAACCGTTTCAGCACTTTGAAGCTTGCATGCCTCAATGGAAAGTTTCTCACTTCTAGCGACAGGTTTACATCAATGGCCTTCGACCAAAAGATTTTGCGTGGTGTTCAACATCGACTCATATATTCACACCGCGTGAATTGTACTGTAGTACCTTGAGGGTCATTATCATTATCGGTGGTTCCTCTCGCGCTTGTTAATAGCTTACATTATTGCCTAGTAATAAAGTGATGTCTTTCCATGTTCGACTCCAAAACATCTTTTCACATGGATCGACTTGCACATCGGGCAAAGATTGAACGAGTTTGAAGACCCTGGATCTAGTTTCATCCATCTGGGATGTGATATATTCATGAAAATAAATACATCAAATGTAAACAGAAGCTACACAGATGATCATCCAAGCTAAGGGATGATGACTCTACATATAAAGAATCACCAATCTGCAACCGTAGACAGTTATTTGTTCCATGTACATGAAAATGAATTTATAAAGTTGAGCATGGGAATACCCGCCTCAGTTAGATCATGAAAATAATATCATGATGATGTATTGTATTGTATCTTATACAAGTCACCTTCTAGTTCAAATACCTCGGATCCTCATGACAAAGCATTTCATCCGACATCAGAAGATTTATGACCTCATGCTTTAGGGGGAAACTGTTATAGACATATTTGGGCACTGCAACCTTGATCATATGTGTAGATAAACCAAGGGCTCTTTAACCCCTAAAAGTGTTGTTTCATACCCTAAAGGATCATGGTCAACTGATTAAATCATTTCCCATAAGATTCACCTGAAAAACCTCTCGGAACTGGCCAACACTGGACCATATTAACTACTCCATGGTCAAGGTGCAATACATACTGGCTGCTACACTAGCCAGGTGTGATGCATACTGAAAGAGCCTTCTGTAGGGTGCGAAGAGCAATAAGAGACAAATGGTAGAGACAGTTCACTAAGTTAACACTTGCCTCTCTAAATTCACCCAGGGATGAGTAAGAGATCAAATAAATCTCCAAGTGGAACCAAGAATTATCAGTGGAATGACACTAATCAAAAACCCGGAGCTGACTCACCCCCTTGCAAGACATCTATATATGGATCCCTCATCTGAGAGATCTAGGGGCTGGAATTTTGTAATTTGTAAGGAAGTGTTGTTAGTTTCTCTTTGAGAAGGAACATTGTATTGTTGGGTCATCTTGCTTTTCATGAGGTGAAGAGGGCTTTGATGCTGGGAGGATGATGCTGGATCAGACAACTGGGTTGTAATCCTCTCTTCTACTATTAATAAAGTTATTTGAGTTTTCCTCCATATAATCGTGTATTTGCGAATCTTGTTATTTGTGAATGCAAATGTATGGTCAATGTATTTATGATTCTGCATTGTTTATGATATTATAGATCGAGATGCTTTGATGGTGTTTTGTTGCTTGGTCTCTACAAGTATTCTCTAAAGCGAGACAAGTAGGAGAGGAGTGGCAAGCTCTATTAAGGGAGAGAGGAAACAAGCAAGGAGCCAAGTGAAAGATTCAGGTTGGTGCTCTTTGCTTCTCTCTTATGTATCATACATAAAGGAAATCACAATTTACTTTGATTGTTTGTTTCTAAGATAGCTACCCGTCTTAGTGGGACTAGCAGATCGAAAAGACACTAGTTTTCCCGGAAACAATCCTACAAAGTCAATTTCCCATTTTTCAAAGGGATGCAGTGTCATTTGTGGATTCAACAGCATCTCGCCCCTCCGCGATGGTTTACCAGTCCTTTGACATATATCGTAGGCCTTAGAGTGTGTTTTTGAATCCTGGTGAAGGGTTGGCCACCAAATCCTGCATGAAGAATCTTTTGTGTGGTCACTCATCCTGCATAATGTCCTCCTACAGCACCCCCATCTGCTTCTGCGAGGATCTGACTTCGTTCAAATTCAAGTATGTACCTTCGCAAAATCTCATCATTTCCCATTTTGTATAGGTGCCCCACGATGACAGAAAATCTGCCGCGTGCACCACCAATTCCTTCTTTGTTGGATAGAGTATTCCTTCGGCGCAATCCCTACTATCAAAAAGTGGATTATATCTTCAAATTGTCCGTCCACGACGCACACAGGAAAGAGTTATGCATCAGGTAATCCTTCCTCCAAACTAGTAGGTTCCTCACCCATCTTAATACGCGACAAGTGATCTGGTCCTGCGTTCAGGTGTCTAGGTTTTACCACGACCTCAAAGTCATATTCTTGGAACAATAAGAGCCACCTATAGATGCACCCCCCCAACACAGGCTTATTGACCAAGTACTTTAGCGCAGAATGGTCTGTGTACGTCTTGAAATATCCTCCTAGCAAATAGTGTCGTATTTTTGGAGCGCATACACCATAGCCAATCCCTAGTGCTCGGTTGTGGAATAGTTATTTTCGGCTTTGGACAATCTACGACTTACAAACGCGACAAGGTGATCCAAGACCTCTCCGCCCTCTTGTGTGGGCACTGCTCCCAGTGTGATAGATGATGCATTGACATGGACATGAAACTCCACATCCCATTTTGGAAAGACCAGGATTGGAGTGGAGGCCAATATCCCCTTTAGGACATCCAAGCTCTTCATGCAATCATCATTCTAACAGAATGTGACATCCTTTTTCAATAATTTCTCCATCGACGCAGTGATCTGGGCATAGATTTTGATGAACTTCCTGTAGTACCCTGTGTGTCCCAAGTTAGCGCACAATTGTTTAACACTTCGCGGTGCTTCCAAGTTCAGAATTATTGAAATCTTCACGGGGTCTACCATTAGTCCTAGTTTGTAGACCACATGTCCCAGTAGGTTCCCAAAGGGAACAAGGAACGTGCACTTCTTAAAGTTCAGCGCAATCTGGTGTCATTGGCAAGTATCCAACATCAAGCGTAAACTTGCTATGTGGTGCTTAACCAATCCAAAGATAGTCCAATCATCTAGATAGACCTCCAGGAATTTTTGGATATATTCTTTGAAGGTGGCAACAACAATGCGCGAAAAGATGGTTGGCACGTTTTTTAACCCAAACGACATGATGGTGTATTGAAAGCAACCCCATTCAATGGCGAAAGTGGTCTTGCTCCTGCCTTCCAGCACAATTTTAATCTGGTGGTACCTTGAGAACCCATCGATGAAAGAATATGCTTCTTGTTTGCCGACATTTTCTAATACTTCATCTGTGAACAGGGTTGGGAATGGGTCATGTACACAAGACTCATTCAACTTCCTGAGGTCCATGCATATTCCTATCTCACCCTTCTTTTTCTCCTGCACTACCATAGGGCTCACCCAGTGGGATTCTTCCACTGGCTCAATAATTCCAGCTATGAGCATCTTGTCTAGTTCTACGCGGACCTTTTCCTTGTACTTCAGATTCAAGTGGTAAGGCCTCTGCTTAACCATATTCACGTCGGGCTTTAGCATGATATTCATCATCCCTAAATCACCAACATTTCCCTTTAAGTCTGAAATTTTGGTCGGGAATAAGTCTTTGTACTCACGGAGTAACTCAGCTAGCTTATCCACCGTGGCATCATCCCAATACTCATTGAGAATTGTATATTTCGATTCAACCTCCGTCCCAATGTTTACCTGCTTTGTTTTTAGCAGCGTGATGATGTCAGGATCTTCAATCAATGCTCCTTGAACCTCGCGATGGCCTTTAGTTTTTGGAATGTTGATTTTTTGTGGATCCTCATCATCCTCCTCAATATTTACATTGTAACAATCTAGCGCGCAACTCAGCTGGGTCGCCCATTCCGACTGAAGCACTTCTATTTTCTCTTGGGGTATTCTAAAGATAGCTGCTATTACTGCTTGTAGCGCATCATCCATAGTATCCCACCAATGATATTTGAACATGAAGGTTAACAAGAATCCTTCACACAAGATATCCCATTCACTTGTGCCATGGTAGAGCTTTGTCTCAGTATACCAATTCATGGGTATGATATCCAAAGTATGACAGAATGGGTGCACCCACTCAGGTTGTGGCTCTTCCCCATAAACCTTGGTCCATTTCGTGAGGTATGCACGTGGATCATCCCATCCATCATATTTATTCTTTATCCGCATCTGAGGTTTCCCAAATTGTAGGCACATCATCCTTCTACATTCATGCCAATCTTCAAAACTTCTTTGATGCGTACCCCACCATCTTGTGGGCATAGCACGCAGTACCCATTTCAGAGCGTCAAAACGCTATTGTTCTAGCACTTCTCTTTCAAATTTGTTTAGGACATCATCCACCTCTATCAACCCATCATACATAGGCAAATATCTTACCTCTGTTGCCACTAAGTGCAATGACCTTATCATCATGTTGCAATTGAATGTGGTTACCTCATGTAACCGGTTCTGCTATCGTTCTATTTACTCGTCCGAATTTGAGGTGCAGTTGCTTTCGCGCTCCCATGAGAATCTGTCATCCATTGTTGGATCCACCTAGTCCTACTCTTGAATCGTTATCTTGCAGATACAGTCTAGATCGTCGTCGTTGTCGTAATCGTGCACCGGCTCTATGTAGCGCGATCCTTCTATAGGGTCTAAAGGTACCACTATGCGTAGTGACTTTTTCTCAAAAATCATCTTGCGCTTCTTTAGATTTATTACTCCATTCATTTCAAAGGCCCAATCTATTTTGAGTAGCACGAGATAGGTATTATTATCATCAATAATCTATATCACTTCAAAATATTCAAGCATGATCACACCTTCGATATCTATCGTTATTCCTTGCAACCTTCCCATAAGTAGGATCTTTTTCTGGTTCACCATTCACAGTTGAATAGGAGACCATTGCAACGTGGGCCTTCCCATGCACTCCCATGTTTTCTTAGACAGGACGTTCATGTCCGATCCTAGATCCAAAATCACTTGATCCATTTTGTATTCCCCAATTTGCGCAGTCAATTTCATCTCTCTTCCTGTTTGCATTGTGTGCTTTTCGAGCTTCTGGAATATGTGCAGTTCTCTTGGTGCAGTCCCATCACATCTAGTTATGATTTCTTGTAGCCCCTTCACAACCTTGCTTTCGTGCAGCAGCTTCATGCATGTCTCCAAAAAGGTAGTGAGCATTGATGGGTCCATTTCTGGTTCCAGATTGTCTTTACTACCTAAAGTGGAGGCCTCCATGAAGCTCTTCTTAGCTTCCATGAATGTCTCCTTAGCACGCTCAAAATCAAATTTTGGTTCCTTTTTTGGAGCCTTGTGAACCCAAGAACTTTCTTTAGGATGCTTGCCTTTGTCATCTCCTATCGTGATACCACTTCGGAGCATGATATTTACATCCGAGTCTTCCTCACGCAGCTCAAACCTCATTATTTGCAAGTTCTGAGTCAGGGGAGGTTGAAGTGTTCCTTTATCACGCAACCTCGCTATCAATGTGGGAAAGTGCTCTATCTCACGATCAAATTGAGTACAATATAAGCATGATGGTCTTGTCAGATTTGTACAATCGCAGGCATAATGCCTCGGTCCTCCGCAATTGTAACATATCAGTTGTCTGTGACCTCTTCCTGGTCCCATTCCACCTCGACCTAGTCCGCGGCCCTGAAATCCAGTGTGCACCATCCCTGCATTTTGATCGATGACCCATGTTTTAGTATGAACTCTATAGGTAGGAGTCTGATCCATCATCAGTTCATAACTTCTACACGTGCGCTCATCGTGGCCTACTAACCTGCAGATATTACAGAACAACTACTAGGAACTCTACATATACTTCTATAATAGATGGCAGTTATCTATAGCATGCTTCCCTCCTATCTGACAAATTGCGCACCATAATGCAGGCACCTCGCTCGGTCCTACTTGTGCCTCTGGTCTTAATGGAATTGTTCCTCCTCCTGCCAAGTAGTTCGCAAAGACTAGACAATGGTCCTTGTGATGTCCCTAGCCCTTACACTTTACGCATCATACCTCCTCGTGTGCTCTGGACAAGCTGTTATGTCTTATTTCAAACTCTGCATCTCAAGACACAAGTTTTTCAACTACGCGTGGACCTGTTGGACTCCCAGGTTAGGATCTTGTATCGAGGTCTCATGCAGTCTCATTGTGATGTCCAAGGCATCGGTATAAGTGGATAGCTTCTACTGTGACAACACGTTCCTTAGATGCGGCATTAGCAATGCTACAAACCATGTGTAGTGTTTCCCATCCATCAAGGTCATGTTGGCTTCACGAAACATATCCTTCAGTCTCCAATCTAGCTCTTAGGGTGTCTCTCCTAGAAGCATCACGATTTCCTTAAATCCAATAATTGACTGTGTCCCTGATTTCGACTTACTAAATTCCCTATTTACCGCAGCTTGGATATCCGTGATTCCTACGTTTGGGTTGTCATTGGAATGCTTAATGTACCACGTCAGTGCGCGATCCTGCAAAGTGTTAACCAGCATTGCTTTCTTTATATTGTCATCCGTGACTCCCTGCACTTCCCATACAGCCTTTCCCACAAACCAAAACTAGTTCGGATCTTCATTCCCTACTCCTTTGAACACCGGCAGTTTTATCACGCTTTCCATATTGCACTGTGATGGTGGCGGAGGTGGTGTGGGTGAAGACAAGGGTGAGGATGGTGAGACTAGCAGTGGTGTAGGTGGAAATGGTATGCATGGAATTCGTTGCCTTATCAAACTGATCGCATCCCTTCATGAGCTCTTCCTCGCTTTCTCGTGGAGGTGAAATCAAGGGGCTAGTTTCTAGTTCTGCGCTACCTTCGTTTCTGTAGATCCTCCCACTTCGTGTTCCCCCAGACATTAATTTATTCGCATAACCCATTTTTCATATAGTAGCATCTTAATCCAAGTGTTCAAAGATTTAACGTACTTACCTCGCGGTCCTTTGAGGAAGCATCATTTCGCCTCGTTATAGTTGACTGAAGTATCTACCACAAACTCGGTGATAAACCCTCCTATAATTCGATCAAGCCAATGGTCCACGGCGTGCGCGATCGGTGCACACCAACTCTAGAGTCTACACAATAGGTTTTTTGAGCCTACACCTTCCTTGACTATCTGCTAGCTTCACGATCCACTCGTACAACTCAGAGGGGAAGGATGCAAAGAAAATTTCCTGGATTTTCATATATAAGTAGCAATCTAACTACTCTTCCTTCGATAATTGCAGATTCTTGTTTTCTTGTGTCGCAAACTCGTGAATATTCCTGTCCAACCACTCTTCAATTCCTTTCTTTACGGATTCCAGTGATATGACATCAGAAATCTCTATGCAGATCCTAGTCTCGACAACGAAACCATTTGTTGGCTTATTGGGGCTTGACCCAGGTTTAGAGTTAAGTTATCCAAACAAATCCCAGTACTACTGTCCCTTTCGGCAATAGTCAGCAGAGCACGGATTGAGGTCTCACCTGAAGTAGTATGGGAGGGTGCTAGAACCAGGTTTCCACACCCTGGAGATGTCTGATGAGTTCAAGTGGTCCGCAGTTTGACCCTACGCGTAGGTTTCTTCACGCACTTTCCTGTACCTCACAGCTCGATACACTGCCTACACATAGCCCTGCCCAGGGCTGAACGCTGTGCTTCTGCGTTATTACCCAAGAATTTACTGATATTCTAATGTTAGTTGATTATCTTAGCCTACTTACATGCTTTAAGCTATACTTAACAACATAAACCATTCATACAAGTGTGCATATTAAATAAACACTATATTCGCAAATTATATCAAACATGCATTAACCCAAGAACAAATACACAAAATTATGATAAAACTTCTCTTTATTAATTCCTTCCTCAGTTACAGACTCGACTCCGCCCTGCGCACTCAATTGCAGGGGTCCGCGCACTCAGCTGCAGACTACTAGGCCTCTGCGCACTCAGTTACAGGGGTCCGCGCACTCAGCTATAGACTACTAGGCCTCTACGCACTCAGCTGCAAAGTCTTCTCCTACTCTACGACCCAAAGACACACTTTACACTTGCGACTCAATCACTTGGACTTCTCATTCTTCTCTACTATTGTTTCTCTTTACACTTAGAGCCTCACTCTATTTATAAAATCCCATGGTCAGCAGGCCATGGGTAGGTCTATCCAACCAACATTACATTACAAAACTAGGGAAGACAACCCTATGACTCTATCATACTTTTCGCGCTCTGCGCCCACAATTCGCGGAGCTTTACAACAAGATTGGGTAAAAACTTGGGCTTTGAGCCCCAAAACATGCCTTGGGGGGATTCCATGCCCAACAGGTCTTCAACATCAAAAGATTACCATCCAATCCAATCTAAACTCTGCAATGTTATATACAATGATTAAAGTAAAGTGAACTATTATTAATCTATGGATAAGTAATGCTTCAACATCCTACCATTGATAGGTCCTCCTGGTATATTTGTTCCATCTAACTTGTTAGAATCGGTCTTTACATCCCTCCATCAAAGATCATTTCTGTTTATTTCATTTCATTTTTAGGTGTCTCGCTTGATTCACTCAGTTGCATTCAGCTAGGGGCATGCCTAATCTGACGGAAGGGTCTTGTTATTCATTACCCCTCATGCCTTGCACTACTGGCTCAGGTCTATTCATCAAAATAAAGTGTTTGAGTCACTTACAACCCTGTTTTAGTCCTTTGATCAGCAAATGTCATTTCAGTCACTAGGTCTAGGGTTTCACAAGTTGTGTCTTCAAGTTTTCCAATAAAGCAAGCAGACCAGAGGGAGGTTCTTAATAAGTTGTCATTTCACATATTTTCATCGTCATCTGGATGGATCATGACTTTTCTTCAAAACTCTGTTTTGAAGAAAATTCGACATTTCGTCTTTTGCAATAATTAAAAAAAAAAAATCAGTTGTTAAATTCTTCAAGCACATCCTTGGTCTCCTTTGCCAAATTCCATGTCAGCTATCCCTGCAAAAAAAATTGCCAAGAATTTCATCATTTCAGTAAAAAATCAAAAAGGAAATTCAAATCATAGAGTTGTATTAAAATTTCAAAAAGTGCCAATGCCAAACATTACAAAAATGGGTTTTCAAGAATCAAAAATCAAATCCATGTCTTTATAAAGAGTTTTCCATGAAGATCAATGTTATTTGCATGCCAAGTTCAAAGAAAATTGGTTGAGTTAGTACGCGATTTGGATGAAGTTGGAGGAAGTTTGGCCGGCACGGCGCATAGAGCATGTGGCACGACGCACTGGAGAGGCGTGGTGCACTGGGACAGCGTGGCGCACTGGGTATGTAGCGCGGCGCATACAATCCAAAGCCCGAAACTACCTAAAATTTCTCCAAATTTCCTAGAACTTACACGGATTTGCCAAGTACAGTCTTCTTCTTAGTGTTTCATCCAATTTTATGATGTGGTTTATGGATGGTAATGATTGAAACAAAACATCAAACCCTCCCTCTACAATACCTCAAGAAGACTTGCTGTTAGGGTTTTCAAGATCATTACTTTGCTACCAAACTCACTCCTCCATTCAATTTTTCTCTTCTTTCCCTCATTCTCTTCTCCCTTATTCCATATTCTCCCTGATTTTGTTCTTCCCTATCCCCAAAAAATTTACTAAACCCTTATCCCCAATGCCCTTCCACACATTTCCAAAAACCCCAAACCCTACCCTATACATCAAATCCCTCTAAACCCTCCTACATTTCTCTAATCCCTATAGTTCCCTAAGTCCCTAGTCCCTTACTATTTTCTCCCATCCTAATAGTCCCTTGTTACATCTTTTTCCCTTTGGTGGCAGAATTCAACCACATCACAAAAGAGTAGTCCAAACATAGTTTTATTGCCAACATCTATTTTTCCAAGGCAGTTTATACAACATCAGTTATGTCATCTAGTCATTCATCTGATTATGAAGTAGAGACCTAAAGTGACTCACCCACGGAGGGACATGCACCCCGGATGCCTCATAAAGGTGGCAGACATGTTATAGAAGAACCGACCACCCTTACAGAATTGCAGTCCGGCCCTCTTGCAGTCTCTTGTTTTCAGTTTCAGTCATGTTATGAATTTTGCGAGAAGGTTGCTACTGTTCAAGTCCATCATGAGTTGGCTCGCTTATTTGTATTACATTTACATGGTGATCGAGTTACTTTGGTTGGTGTCACTTTCACACTTACACCAGATTCTATCTCATTAGCAACCAATATACCGGACATTGGAGAACCATGGAACAAGAAGCAGAAGATTGACCGGCAACATTATGAGCCATATATTAAACCTAGTTTCTTGAGGCAGCTCAAGAGAGTGTTCCCGTTCTGATATCTCAAAGATGAATATGCTCCATTAATGAAATTAATCATGAAGTATTTCAGTTGTGAAGGTCACTTCTCCTGAGTATATGCTTATCACATCAGGTTGCTCATGCATTTCACCCGGGTAAGGATGATGAACTTTCCTTATTTCATATACCGGAACATAGAGAGGATAACCACCCTTGTGCAGCACAAGACCCCTAATCAACAGTTCAAAAACATTTGCCATTTTTCTCTCATCAAGGTTTTGGTGGTCCATCAACTTAGATTACAGGGCATCACTTGGGATGATTTCATCCTCGTGACTTTTTCAGAGCTTCACAGGGACCTTCAGAGGTTGGGCATGAGACTGGTGGACCTTCTCATCAGCAAGAGGGCCATGATCCACACACTACTACTATACCAGTCTTCATTACATATCATAAGGGCATGAGGTAGTTATTTGCAGCAGGAAAGCGAGTGTTATCTCCACCCGGGGTGGAAGGGGCCTCACTTTT
Source organism: Pinus taeda (assembly GCA_000404065.3). Classification (NCBI taxonomy): domain Eukaryota; kingdom Viridiplantae; phylum Streptophyta; class Pinopsida; order Pinales; family Pinaceae; genus Pinus; species Pinus taeda. Next base: position 256,159 of record APFE031589177.1, on the reverse strand, counting down.
GACATTAGCATAACAGGTACAGGATAGAGGCAAAAGGCCAATGCAGGATGAGGGGCCTTCAAGTGAGCGAGAAACTGATTTCATTCTTGTTCAGGATGATGTTATAGACATGGGCTCGCAAAATGCACATCTTAGAGAGATCATCCAGGAGCAGCAGACAGAGATCACAGCCTTGTCCCTTAACTTGGAGAGGGCTAAGTGGACTATGAAATACTTAGAGCAGAGGAACAAACAGCTCGAAGATCAGCAGGCAATCATGGAGTTGCAAAACATCCACGAGAATCGCCAAGCAGCCCAAAGGCGGAGGATTGAGCTCACTTCATTAGAGAAAGAGATTAATGATGATCGTGAGCCTTGGCTCGAGAGAATCAACATCCACCTGGAGAGACTATTGTAGAAGGCCGATAGGGACAAAGCATTGTTGAGACACATGGCTTTCCATTATAGTGCGCGCAATATGAGTTCCAAGGCACAAATAAGGAGTCTAAAGGCGAAATTGAAGAAGGCAATAAGGAAGCAAAAGGAGCATAATCGTCTTCAGATATTGGCCAAAGCCTCTTTATCCCAGCATGACACTTGATAGAGAAGGTAAAACCCAAATTTGAAGAAATTTGGAGCAATTTTTGTATTTTTGAAAATTTTTGCACTGAAAAACAGGTTTTGCTTCCCTGTGCACTGCTCCACGTGGCGCTCGATTTTACTAGAGGGCTCCAAATGGAAGAAACTTTATATTTTTGGATTTCAAATGAAAAACCATGACTTATGATGCATGGCCAAAAATTTTGGGCAAGTTTTGAGTCCACAAGAGGTCAAAAACACTCAAAAAATGACCTCACTGCCCCTATTTTGACACACAGGAAGCAGTCTTGGGAGATTGAAGTTTTGGAGGGGCAAATGGACACCAAATTGAAAACTTCCACTTGGGTTGGAAAGTAGACAGGAAAGTATTTCCAATGAGCTATCATGAGCTCATTTGGACTTCTGGAAGTGCCTCAAACTCAGCCTCAAAGTGGCATGACGCACGGAGGTTTTGGTGCGGCGCATAGAAGATTTTTGCCCAATTTTTCATCTTCCAGCTCAGAAATTTGGCCAGTTTGAATAGTTTTGCTTTGTGATGTAATTATTGACCTATGTTGATGTAATTGAAGGATCATGATGTAATATTGGCATATTTTTACTTTTTATAGAGGATTCATTCATTAAAAAGTGAAAATTTAATGAATGAATCAGTTTCCTACCTTGTCAAGGCAAGTTGTTTGATTGCCTAGATTTTAGTGCTTTGTTTAGAATTGGTTGAAACAGCTCTTAAAGTGATGAGCTCGACCCCTAGAGGCATGGGAGTCGGTTAGGATGGTCTATATCATGTATCTTCTGAGTCATTTTCAGGGTTGGACACTTGGGATTGCTTGGCACTTCATTGTACATTCTATCTCTGCATTTTTGGCAAAGGAAAGACCAGGGTTTTGCAGCACTTATTGGGATCCATGTGGCTCTGTGCTTTGATGGTGTGTTTTTCTATGTACTTTTAAGTTCATTGATGTTTATGTGTATCATTTTCACTTCCCTTTACTTATGAAATTAAACAAATGAGTGATTGAAGTAGAATTCACTGGATTGTTGTGCTCTGCTTGAACTTTTGTTTAATTTTCAATGTTTTCATCTGTTTGAGGAGGACTCTTGAGACTCTCTTGCCCTCCTTGGCTCCTCATCAGTCTGATCCATCCATTTATTCACTCTAAAAGCATCAAAATGATTGCCTTCCTTGCCCCAATCAGAACTCTGCAAAAATTGTGTCTCATCCACGAACCCAAATTTGTCTTTCCCTTTTTCCGACTCAAAACCCCCAAAATCTCAAATCAAACCATTGTACTTCATACCTAGCCTAAAATTAGCTTTTATTTCAGTTATCTCGAGCCACATCGATTATCCTTTCCGAGATTGACCTGGAGAGAGCCCTCTCCTGTCCTCGTAGGGCTAGCTACGAGGCTGAGCATGGTTTGATGTGGACCTAGAACCTTACCTTTCCAGCCTGAGGTAAATCAAGGCTCTAACATAGTGGCGACCATAATGGGGATACTTAATTTGATTGTGTGTTAGTATTTGTCATTGTGAAACTATAAACGAAGTCTGAATATTAGCGAGGTAGCCTTCAAAATGCTTTTGCTTTGCATTAGCGCAAGTAGATAAACGCTACTTCAGTCAATCTCCGGTCTAGTCTCATTAACGGGAAAGATAACTTGCAAACACCCCATTACATGTGATGATTCTAAGCTATGGATGATAAGCTTAGGATTTGATAGGCTGAGAAAGTTGTTTATGTCCATTTGATCGTTTGAAAATAGCACACTGGCTTCAAGGATATATACTAGAGCTAATCCCGATCCAGATCCTCCTCCTGTCTACAAAAATCCCAATTTGATTCCAAGACTTCTTCGTCAAGAGAGCTCAGTGATTCCTGTGTTCAAATCTTATTCATGTCCTGCAATTTTTGAGTACCTTGAAGAACTTGATTTTGATGAGCAGTTCGAAATATCATTGTTTGAAACCAAATCCGAAAGTGTTGTTGAGTCTACTGTCCCCAATCCTCATTTTCTTGTAGATCTCAAAACTGAAAGGGCTAATCGGTCAATTGATGATTATATTTTGACACAGCTTCAAACTTCAATTGTGGCTTCAAACCTCGTTGATTTCTTAGAAACTACATCTGCGACTCTTGAACCTTCTGCAATTGCATCTAGCTCAAGGATTCCCACTCAACCACCCTTCATTCATACTATCCTTGTGCAGCCTATTGTCTCATATTAAAGATCTACAGTAAGCTCTTCTTGTACATCCAAAATTGCGTATCCTCCACACACCCCTCCTCATACACCTCACACGTCAGCTGCACCTACTCCCCCAACATCCCCCAATCCGAATCCGCCAAGAGTGATGGTTGCCCGTTTTGCACCTCTCGTGCTGCCTCAAGTTTTAGATGATATGCCCACAGATTATCAGAGCAATATTCCTTTGTTTGATGGCACTCCTCACAGCACTACCGCTCAACAACATGTGGACCGAATGGCAGATTTTTGTGACCTTCATGAGATCGATGCAGAAAATGTAACGATGAGATTGTTTACACAAACAATTAGTGGTGAAGTTAGGAACTGGTTCAAAGCTTTGCCCGCCGCTAGCATTGCTACGTTGGATGATCTACAAAGACAATTCTTAGATTGTTGGGAAATCAAGAAAAATCCTCTTCAGATCCTTCAAGAATATGAGCACATCAAGTGGAATGTCTGTGAGTCCGTTCAAGATTACTACACTAGATTCAATTCAGTTTACAAAGCAATTCCTGATCATTTAAGGCCATGATGAAATTTCTGGATGGTTTTGATGCTGACATGGTTTATCAACTAAGAGAGAGAGAGCCTACCACAATGGAAGATATGCAGAAGATCACGGTCAGCGTTGAGGCAAATCTCCTGGCCAAGACGGCTAGAGCAAAAGCAGAAAAGAAGGTCACAATAAAAGAGGAATCATCTTCAACAGATCAATTACTTTGGAAGGTGGAGCAGATGATTGAAAGGGTGAAGCTTGATAAACTGGAGCCATAAGTTAGAAATCCTAACTTCCGTGGCCAGCAGCAGCCACAATATAGAATCAAACAAAGAGAGCAACGAGCACAAGATTAGACAGCATAGCAACCAGTACAGCCACCTCTACAACAGAATGTGGTACTTGGTCCGGAGTCAGAGGAGGAGGAGAATGTGATTGGAGAGGAAAACCACTTTTTTACTCCAAATGATATGCCAATTTATATTACTGAAGAAGAGGAGTATGCAGAAAGTTCAGCAGTACACAAAGATGCAGATTTCATTCTAGTAAATGACACGATTTTAGAAGAAGAATCAGATGAGTACCAAAGAGGTTATATGAATGCTTTGTCTGCCCATCAATGTCAATATTCACTTAGAAATAGAGATGTGCCTATTAACCCAATTCAAAAGAGGAAAGAAGCTTCAACATCAAAGAATGATTCACCTGCTGTACAAAAGAAAGGGAAAGAGACAACTAATCCTAATATCAGCAAATCTCCATCAGCAGAAAAATCAAATTAGCCAATTGCATCAAAGGAAAAGGAGAAGAAAGATGTCCCAGTCAAAGAGGTAGAAAAGATTTCAGCTTTTAGTTTGGAAAATGAAATTTCTAAATTGAAGGTGTCCATTCCCTTGACTGAAATAATGAGGAACAACAGTTATAGAGGACAAGTTTCTAAAATTTTAAACTTTGATCCAATGTTTGATATGGTGAATGTTGAAGTTGATCAACCCGAATTGATTTTTGGGCCAGCATTGAATGGTGAGTCTCCAGATAGTGATGTTCCGCCTTTTTATATCAGTTTAAGGGTGTATGATTTTGTGTTGCATAATGCTATGTTCAATTCCGGAGCTTCTCACAATCTTATGCCGAAAGCTATCATGGAGAAGTTGGGTTTAGACATCACTAGGAAATACCATGATCTCTTTTCATTTGATTCCAACAGAGTGAGATGTATTGGGCTCATCAAAGACTTGGTTGTAAGTCTGGATCAAATCCCAACAAAGAATGTTTTGATGGATATTGTTGTGGCAGACATTCCTCCCAGGTTTGGTATGCTCCTTTCCAGGTCTTGGGGAGAGAAATTAAAAGGGACATTACAACTAGATTTCTCCTATGCAATGATTCCTGTGTTTGGCCAAATGAGAAAATTGTACCGGGAACAAAAAATGAAATACATGATTACAAGTAAGGAGAAACCGATCAATCATCCGATCAATTATGTACATACAGATCTAGAGTCTTTTGTTTTGTATTCAGATAGTTTCAATGATATAGATACTCAGTCAGTAGAAGTAGAAAGTATTCCAGAAATAACAAAGAACTTCAGAGAATTTTTGAAGAAAGAAGGACAAGAACAACAAGACACCGTTGAGCAATTAGTTGAAGATAATGGACAACAAGCAGGAAAAACATAGCCAACAGAATTTCGGCACTTAGAAAAAGATGAAGAGGGCCTATGGATGATGGATTTCGATGGTGCAGTGGGCAATGATGGTGTTGGAATTGGTATTTGGGTGTGCAGTCCTTTTTCTGCTCCAAATAAAGTGCCTAGTAATGTGTGGGTATGTTCTTATAAGCTATCTTTTGATTGTTCGAACAATAAGGCTGAGTACGAAGCTTTGATTGTTGGCCAAAAAATTCTAAGAAAGTTGAATGCTAAGAGGATTGCAGTATATGGCAACTCCGAATTGGTGATTAAGCAAGTTAAAGGTGAGTATCAAGCAAAACATCCTCGAATGCAAGCTTACCGAAATGCAGTCCTATACATCCTGAAATTGTTTTCAAATTATACCTTGACGTGTGTGCCTCGTATTGAAAACGGCATTGCTGATGCACTTGCTAAGGCGGCATGTAGTTTGAAGATTCCTATGAACTCAAGCAATAAATTCAAAATCCATGTCAAGCAACGTCCGACTCTCCTGGACAATTAGCAATATTGGCAAGTTTTCCAAGATGATGAGGAAATTGATGATTTTCTGCAAAACAAAGGTAAGTTTAAGGATACCTCAATTGATGTAGAACATGATGATAGTGAAGATGATGTACATATCAATCAAATGGAAGTGTTGCAGCTAAAGGATAACATCATTCCTAAAGGCTTGATACCTTTAGAAGAACTCTTTGATCAAGATGACGTAGCCCGCAAACCAACATTGCAGCCAACAGAGAAGGGTGTGGAAGAGGTTAATATCAGAACAACTACAAATCCAAAAAAGGTAAAATTGTCCAAAGCGTTGCCACAAAAGGTAAAAGCCAAATATATCAGTTTGTTGTCATCTTTTGCTGATGTGTTTGCTTTGGATTATTCTGATTTGAAGACATATGATACCAATATAATTCAGCATACTATTCCCATTAAGCCTAATCAAAAACTTTCAGAAAGAAGTTGAGAAGGCTAAATCCAAAACTGCTGCCATCAATTGAGAAGGAGATAAACAGGTTGTTCAAATCAGGAACCATTGTCCCCATCAGATTTTCCGACTGGATCTCTAATTTGGTGCCCGTACGAAAGAAGACAGGTGAGATTTGTTTATGCATTGATTTTAGGAATCTCAATAAATTTTCATTAAAGGACAATTATCCATTGCCCAAAATGGATCATATACTTCAGCGAGTAGTTGGAGCATCTCGGATGTCACTACTCGATGGTTATTCTGGATATAACCAAATTTTGGTCCATGAAGATGACCGGGATAAAATAGCGTTCACCACTCCATGGGGAACTTTTCATTACGCCAAAATGCCTTTCGGTTTGAAGAATGCGGGTGCCACATTTCAGTGGGCAATGGACTTGGCTTTCGCAAATGAGAAGGATGTCTTTTTGGTTGTGTACCTTGATGATCTGATCGTGTTTTCCAAATCAGATGAAGAGCACATGTATCATTTGAAAATTGTCTTTCAAAAGTGCAGAAAATATGGTGTGTCACTGAATCCAAAGAAAAGCTTGTTTGAAATGGATGAGGGCAAACTACTTGGGCACATTATATCAAAATATGGCATTCGTATTGATCCAGCAAGTGTAGAAGTGATTCAGAAAATTGACTTGCCCTGGAACAAGAAGGAGATCCAATATTTTAATGGTAAGATGAATTTTTTACGCCGCTTTGTTCCTAATAGCGACTCCAGCCCGTGTTTTCGTTGCTTCGTTCTTCCCCCGAAATTGAGTTGAGGCTATTCTCTCTTCTCCGGTTCCGACTTTGGAAAGGTTGGAAAGATCTGGTTCAAAGAAGGTGCTAGCTTCGTAGACATAGATTGGTTTTCTCCCATGGTTCGAATTCGCTCCGAAAGAAGGTGATAGCCCTGTAGATCGCTCCCTTCCCATTCCATCATTGTCAGTCAGTCATTGTAAACCAGTCCAACCTAAGAGAGATTACAAACATGCTTAAGAAGGACAACCAAGTGAAGTGGATGGAAGAGGCTGTAAAATCTTTCAACTTAGTCAAATTAGCTCTTTCTTTAGCTCCGGTTCTAATCAGCCCGGACTACACTCGAGATTTTATATTGTTTTCTTTTTCTTCAGAGCATACAATGGCAGCTGTATTAATGCAAAAAAGAGAGGAGTATGAAAGACCAATTGCTTTTTTCAGCCGAACTATAAGAGATGCAGCCTTGAGGTATGACATCATTGAAAAGCAGGCCCTTGCACTTGTCAAAGCATTGAAAGATTTTCGGGTATATGTTTTGCATTCTCATACTTTGGCTTATGTTCCTAATGCTGCTGTCAAGGATGTTTTAGTGCAGACTAATCCGGAAGGAAGAAGAGGCAAGTGGATTGCCACTTTGTTGGAGTACGATGTGGAGATAAAACCCACCAAGCTTGTTAAAGGGAAGGGATTGGCAAAGTTAGTGGCTGAATCCAACTTGCATGCCTTAGACATAAATCTGATCACTACTATCTCTGATGAGAATGAGGAAGGTTCGTCAATTCAGGTATCCGAAATGTTTGTTCTTTCCCCATGGTATTCAAATATCATATATGTGCTGCAAAATTTGTCGCCACCTCCCGGTATGACTAGAAACAAAAGTATAACTCTCAAATTAAAAGATGCTAAGTTTTGTATTCTAAATTCTGCACTTTATTGGAAAGATCCCAGTGGCGTTCTATTGAATTGTTTGGTGGAAGAAGAAGCAAAGCAGGTCATGGAATATTTCCACAAAGGAGATTGTGGCGGTCACCTTTTTTGGAAAACCGTAGAAAATAAAATTTTGAGAGCAGGATACTATTAGCCGACATTGTTTGCTGATGTATATAAAATTGTCAAGAGCTGTCATAGATGTCAGATTTTTGAAGGAAGGCAGAAATTACAGCCTTTTCCGCTTAAGCCCATTGAGGTGAGTGCCCCTTTTCAGCAGTGGGGGTTGGATTTCATTGGTGAAATTCATCCCGCTTCTTCTGGTCAGCATCGATGGATTCTCACGGCAACGGATTATTTCACGAAATGGATCGAAGCAATTCCCACCAGACAAGCTACATATGAGGTAATTATTTCATTCCTTGAGAATAACATCTTGTCTCGTTTTGGTTGCCCAAGTAAGTTAATCACTGATAACGCAGCAGCATTCAAATCAAAGAGGATGATTGAGTTTTGTAACAAGTATAAAATCATTTTGGGTCACTCAACTGCCTATCATCTGCAAGGTAATGGTTTGGCGGAGTCTTCTAATAAATATTTAGTCAACATCATCAAGAAGCTGCTAGAAATTAACAAGAAGAGTTGGCATAAGAAGTTGGTCAATGCACTTTGGGCATATCGGGTCAGCCAAAAGAAATCCATTGGTATGTCTCCCTTTGAGCTTGTTTATGGAGTTGATACAGTGTTTCCTACCTCTTTAGCAGCTCTGGTAGTCAAACTTCTTCAAGAGGCCGGCAGTGAGGATGATCCTATTCAGCGAAGACTAAATCAAATGGTTCACTTGTAGTAGACAAGAGAAGAGGTCTTCCAAAACACATCTAAGTTGCAGGAGAAGATCAAGAAAATCTATGACAGAAAAGTGAAGGTGGACAAATTCCAATTGGAGGAAGTGGTGTTGAAATGGGATGCCAGGAATGAGGAAAAGGGTAAGCACGGTAAGTTTGAAAATCTCTGGAAATCTCCTTTCAAAATAGCTGCATATCGTGGTCAGAATGCCTTTCTTCTTAAGGAGATGAACAAAGAAGAATGTCCTGTTGAAATTTGGTACCGGAGGACAGGTGGTTCCCTTAGGCTTTGATCTTTGGCCTAGGGAAAAGTGTCCAAAAGATTTTAATTTTTCTCCTAAGTGACTTTATAATTTTTATAAAGTTAAAATCTAATTTAAAAGTGACTTTTATAAAGTCAATGAAAAATTAGAAAGGAAAAAGTAACTTTGGAAATAAATGACTAAGTGGGTCTTTATTAAAGTGGGTGAATTAAAAAATAGAAAGTGAGATTTAAATGTGCATTTAATCTCAGTCATTGATCGAAATCTATTTCAGCCATTGGATTTAGGGATCACCCAAAAGTCACTTGGATCACCCAAAAATCATTTGGAGTTATATTAAGGGAGGAAAAGGAGGAAAAGATCACATTCGATTCAATTCTTTCATGAGCAGATTGAGAG